>OVBA01001901.1:0-38726 GCA_900406435.1 Lepidium aucheri
AATCTAAATTTCAAAAAAATAATATTTTATTCCTAAGAACCCCTTTTTCAGATTCACTAATGCAGAAGCAAAATAACTACAGGTTCTTAACTATTCAAGGTCCCACCGCATTAATAATAAAAATTTCTGGTGAACCCCATTATAGGATTCACCAATGTGGATGCTCTAAGATAAAAAAAGAAAAATTGATTTGAAAAAAAAGAAAGCATCTAACATGCATAAGAAATAAAATAAAAAATTGATAGGATAAAAAAGAAGAATTAAAATAAAGAATTAAAAAGAAAAATTTCACAAATCCACATGTTCAACTGTTACAGTTAAATACGTAGATTACAAAAATTCTACACAATTCTACATACATTACAAAAAAAATTTGAGCTATTGTGACAGTTCTATTGTAACTATAAATATTAGTAATAATTGTGACTCTATTCTATAATGATTTGTGACAAAATTATTACTAAATTTATTCGCCACAAGTGTATTGTAATGTTTTTGTTACCAATATGCATTTATGATATTTGTATTCTAACCATTTACAAATCATCACAAATTCGTAACAATATTTTTATATTGTGATGAAATATTACGTATCAATACAAATTTTTTCTTGCAATGATATTCAACTGGTACAAGTTAGTACCTTAATTTTCTGTAAAAATTGAACTCAACATCGACTAGTAGGTTCGAATTTTGATTCAAGCCAACTCCTACCACTACACTATGAAATTTTCTATGACAATATTGTTATTATCTCCTCCATTCTACATATTTTCATCCAAAATGCTGCAAAGAACAACTAATCAAAATGATATTTCTCCATAGTTTCTAAAAACTATAAATTATAAAAGCAAAATTTCGTTTTGTTTATTGATTTTGTAGTTTTTATTGGCCCTTTGTCATGAGCAACCTAAAAACAAAAAATCGACCATTCATCCAAACACCTTTTTCTTCCATTAACCAACCAATCTTTTCATGCTCATTATACAAACTCTTTGTGCACCATTATTCATCTTTCTTTTGATATAACAATAATAAAAAAAGAATTAATCATCTACCAATATTCCTTAATTATTATCAATATAAACTCATATCTCCATTTCCTAATAACCCACAAATAAAGGAATAAAAAAGTGCCAAGAGGTTTGTATGTCTCTTCTCCAAATTATTTTTCCGAGATTAATTTTGTTTTTCTCATATCATCTTGTCAATTTATTGGTATATACGCTGCATGGAGATGTTCTTTTGCTTTGATTAGTCTATAATATTTGTGATTCTCATAAATTCATAACACTATATGAAATTTTGTAATGTTTTAAAAATTTAGTACATATCGTTGTCCCTTAAATTTATTAAGAATATGGTTGAAAGACCATATTGCATTTTTATATACATGCACACCATATATATATATATAGCTTTCTTTCTTAAATACATCTATTACAATAATTGTTATATATTTTTGAGGAATTACTAAAATTACCCATTTTGAAAGGCTCTATTTCAAAACATACCCCCTGATGATCATTTCTCTTTTTCAATTTTCAAAGAAAATGGTAGATTTTGAAAATGATACATTTCAATATAGATATTTTTGAAAATCCCCATATATTTTTATTAGGTTAGTGATTTTTTGAAAATGTTCATTTTTTCGCATATATTAAGTCATTGACTACTAATCAGTTCGGAAACTAGTTATCCTATCGAATTTTTAGAATGTACAACTTATAGTGAACATTATAATATTAATAAAGTGTTCAAAGACTATAGTTTGTAATATTGTGGTTTATGCTTATATCTCGCCCGTTTGGATCGGATCACACATGCATGTGTTCAAATTTGTATATTGTATGTTTTTTTTCTTTTTCTTTTGTGAAGTTATATTGTATATTGGTAAAAAAGATGTTTCTAATGAAAGACTTCTTAGCTATGTCTAATCTTATAGTTAGTAAAATACTCGTTAACTTGTATACTTAAAAGTCCAAATTCTAACTTTATGGGGTATACAACTTCTTAATTAACAAAATAATCAATAGTTAAAATATTAATTTCCAGAAATAACACAAGAATCTTTATCAAATTAATCAGTAATATTTTATTTTTGGGTTAAAAAAATATTTATTGGTTGCATACTTTAAAAAACTTATGAATCGAGCTCCAGCTAATAGCTCAGACATCTGGAGTTCGGCTTCATTTTATTGTGAATAAGAGATTTTAGATGAGTTGAGTTTAGAATATGAATCGAGTCTTGTCGATTTAGGTGACAAAGAAAAAGGAAATTTTTTATGAAAACCTAGAAGTCAGTATGATCAAATAGTTAATGTTTATCTTTGCGATTTTTCCTACCAGAATTCAGCTCTATAAAATTCTAAAATTAGGATTATAAATAAGGTTTTGTCTATCTAATTGTTGAAAATAAAATATATGAACAAAATTAATGTCCAAGTCGATTCCATCTAAGGTTTTTACCCATTACTAACATGTATTGATGTTTTAACTTTTTCAATTTTTGACGTAAAGGGACATGACATGATGCAAAGAAACTCAAACAACAACATTACCAACAACAACAACAACAACATCTCCAATAACTCGTCAACACATCAAGCTTGTGCTTCATGCAAACACCAAAGAAAAAAATGCAACAATGAATGCATCTTATCACCATATTTCCCAGCTCGTAAGACCAAAGAGTTTCAAGCCGTACACAAAGTCTTTGGTGTTAGTAACGTACAGAAAATGGTACGAGCCGTACGTGAAGAAGACCGAACCAAGCTCTCTGATTCCTTAACATGGGAAGCTTTATGGAGACAAAAAGATCCTGTACTTGGCTCTTATGGAGAGTATAGAAGGATTTGTGAAGAGCTTAAGTTATACAAAAGCTTGGTTCATAATCAACCTCTCATTGGTTGGGACAATAATCAAAGGTTATATAAGAACAATAACAAGAATGGATTAGCGATGAATTCGAGTGGTTCGGGTGGATTTGGTGTTAACAACAATGGTGTTGGTGTGAATGAGATTGTTAATGGTGGATTTACATCGAGAAATTTGCAAGTTGGTTGGGATAATTTAAAGCAAGATCAAAGACAACAATGTTATGCCGTGATTAATGGGTTTAAACAACATTATGTCCCACTTTAAGTAACTATAGTGTTGAATTGTTAAGTTCTAATTGATATGAAGCATGTTGTAATTTCGGAATTGGCCGTGAAACTATAAGATTTACAACTGTTTTTTTTGTCAACAAAAAACCATTAGATCGACAATAAGTACCGATCATAGCTAGTTTAAATTTTCCAAATAGAGCATGATGTGATTTAAGCCCACCACCTCGTGCCTACCTAAATCAGAGACAATGCCTACCTAAATCAGAAACAAGCCAACTAGACCAGTTTCTTGAATTTAGAATTTAGAATTGGTTTAGTTTAAAATTTAGTGATTGTTTTTTCTTTTGAATTGTTTAAACTTAGAATCTTATTTATCTTGAAAAGTTATGTTGTTTTATGAATATGTGTTATTTAGTCGTTAACATACAAATTAATGGTAAAATATAGAAAAAGTACTACCTCTCTTTTAGAATATAAGATTTTTTACATGCAGATTAAGAAACTTAAGCCAAGAAACAGGTGGTCCAATTGGCTTGCCCTGATTTAGTTAGGCATGAGGTGGTAGGTTCAAATCCCATCCTGCTCCATTTGGAGAACTTAGGCTATGGATCGGGTCTTGTTGTCGATCCAATGGTTACTTGTTGACAAAAAAAAAATTAAAAAACTTAAATTTGTATCAATTAAATTATTTTATATTTTAAATTACTAATAGAATTCGACTCAAAACTACATAATATTAATAGTCTTAAAAATAATATACATTTAATTTTGCATACAACTATGTAAAACACGAAATAATTCTTTTTTTCTTCTAAAATTTCTAATAAATAAAAATAGAGATAGTATTTCTATAATTATTAGTTGGTGTCTATTAATGATGAAATTTTTAATTTCACCTGAGAATATCAGAATCTTAGAGCATCATTATTGGTGGTCTCTTATTTAGAGGATCTTAGAGAAAAAGTGAGTTAAGAAATGTATTTTTGTTTTGTGTTTTTAGGTGTGATTAATGGTAGTTTCTTAGGTGAGTTTCTTAGAAATTAAAAATAAAAATAAAAAGAGGAGAGAGAGTAAAACAGGAGAGAGAGTAAAAAAATATAGGGTAAAAAGAGGGGAGAGAGTAAAAAGTGGAGAGAAAGTAAAAAGAGGAGAGAGAGTAAAAAGATGAGAGAAAGTAAAAAGATGAGAGAAAGTAAAAAGAAGAGAGAGAATAAAAAGAGGAGAGAAAGTAAAAAGAGGGGGAGAGTAAAAAGAGGAGAGAGAGTAAAAAGAGGAGAGAGAGTAGAAAGAGGAGAGAGAGTAAAAAAGAAGATAGGGTAAAAAGAGGGGAGAGAGTAAAAAGAGGAGTGAGAGTGAAAAGATGAGATAAAGTAAAAAAGATGAGAGAGACTAAAAAGATGAGAGAGACTAAAAAAATGAGAGAGACTAAAAAGCAGAGAGATAGTAAAGAGTAAGACAGAGTAAAAAAGAGGAGAAATAGTCAAAAGATGAGATAGAGTAAAAAAAGAGATAGTGAAAAAAGAGAGAGGGTAAAAAGGAGAGAGAGTAAAAAAAAGAGGATTAAAAGAAGAGAGAGAATAAATAAGAGGAGAGATAATATTAAGAGGAGAGAGAGTAAAAAAATGAGAGAGTGTAAGCATTTTAATAATAAAATAAGCTAAAAAACCATTAGAAGAGTTTCTTAAATAAAAAACTTTCATAGAATTTCTCAAAGAATTCTTAAGTTTTTAATAATAAAATAAGTTAAAAAACTTTTAAAAAACCACCAATAATTGTGGTCTTCCAGGATTGTCCGAATCTGAAATTTTAAAAGTGGTTGAACCGACCAGTCTCCGGTTAAATGTGGACCTTTTTGAATATAACCGGTTAGGTTTAAAACATGTTAAACCCCAAACACAGCAAAAGCTGATGTTTTGTTTGAATCAAAACGCAAGTCTACTCTGAAGATTCCTTCTTTGCTCGTCTCTCATCAGACAGGTCAAATTTGTAGAGAACGTGTATGATCGATCATCGTAGGGTGTTCTCGGATAATCTGCCATTATTGAATACGAAGATTGATCAAGTCAATTCATTTGAATCTCCGACATCTTGCCGTCCAGACGTTTGATGATATTCCCCTGTGAAGGAGAATGTCTTTTCTTCTCGCTTCGGCTACCTGATAATTCCTCCTTGGCTTAGTCTGTACTTATCTAAAACACATTCAGGTATGGATTTCTGTGGTATTTCAGCTTTTGCTTGATTTCCCCAAGCTCTCGACTTGCAAAAACGTACTTTTTGCCACTTGAAAAAGGAGATCCTTTTAAAGTTGCTAATTGAACATTAGACTGATGGTCACCATTATCATTGTAGTTGAGATCTTTGAATAGATTAGTTGAATGATTCTAGGTGTTACTTTCTGTTTATTTTCCAGGTTTACGACAGGAGGGGAGGCTTTTCTCAGATGCCAAGTTAATAATGATTTCTTAGTCGATCAAGCCTTTGAGAATTGGAAATGGCAATTCGCTTGATAAGTCTGCGAAAACCTCTTGCTCATCCTCGGTCTTATGAGGTTTGCATTCCGTTTTTCCGGTCAATCTCTTCCTTTGAAGCGGTTGAAAAGGGTATAAAATGTGCTGTTGAAACAAAAGAGTATCTTCGAATCCCTGAACTTGTTGTGTCACTCAAAGAACCCTACCAAAACTCAACGTTATTCTCTTTTCTCTCTGCTTTCCAACATCATCATAGGATCCGAGTCATTGACGAAATCCTCCAAAGTTTTGTGCCCGTGAGACCTCGCTCATTGCCCAAGATTGTCTACTCCAGCCTTCTTACTTACTGCCTTCAGAGTTCTGATCCGCTTCCTTTGTCTTTTGCAATCCTCCAACGTACTCTTCGATCTGGCTGTCTTCCTAATCCTCAGACTCACCTTCTTCTGTCAAACGCTTGGCTTGAGCGAAGACGAGGATCCCAGTCTGTTGCCGATATTATTAATGAGATGAAACTAATTGGATATAGTCCTGATACGGGGACCTGCAATTATTTGGTGTCCTCTCTGTGTGCTGTTGATAAGTTGGATGAGGCAATCAAAGTTGTGGAGGAAATGGGTGCAGCTGGCTGCATTCCTGATGTGGAAAGTTACGGGGCAGTGATTAATTCATTGTGTTTGGCTAGAAAGACTAACGATCTAGTGAAGATTGTCAAAGAGATGGTGAGCGAAGCTGGAATTTCTCCACGGAAAGGGATGCTGACAAAAGTAGCAGCAGCTTTGAGAGCCAACAGGGAAATTTGGAAAGCCGTTGAGATGATCGAGTTTGTAGAAAGTCGAGATTACCCTGTAGAATTTGAGAGTTATCAGGTAGTAGTCGAGGGTTGCCTAGAGGTTCGGGAATACATTTTGGCAGGGAAGATGGTGATGAGAATGACTGATAGAGGGTTCATACCATATATCAAGGTTAGGCAGAAAGTGGTAGAGCGTTTGATTAGCATCGGTGAATGGAAGCTTGCTTGTACTGTTAGGCAGAGGCTTTCAGAACTGAAATCTTAGGTATTTTCTCTAGTCATCATATTAAGTGTTAAGATTTTGTAAGCATAGCTGCAGTTACGATACTGAACTGAAACTCATAACCCGCATTTGGGAACATTTTGTTGTTGTTGTTTAAGCATATTTTTAATAGCTATGATCCGTTTATCACCATATCTTGTACGTATTATATAGTGAACACATGTTTTGCTTATAATCTTATAAGCGCATCTTATCTTTACAAATTCTTATAACAATACATTGATCTCAATCGTGATTATTTAAGCTGCGCCTATTGCAGATTGTCATACAGAGAAAACTTTAGTATTAATTTCCGGTTATGCAAATTGAAAAGGCTCTAAAGCTTCTGCAGATTCGTGGACTCACTGCAGGGGATAGCTTGCCATCAGAGCAATAGCACATTTACCCATCTGTTCAGTTACACCGCGCTCCATCCGTATGTAGCCTTCTTCACCCCAGGCAGTTCCCCATGAATTCTTTACGATCCAGTACTTTTGATCACCTTCTTCTCCATATCCAACAACAGTCACTCCATGGTTGGGATGATCTCCACAGTAACCTGTGAAAACACCAGAAGAGTAGAACTGAAACATTAACCCACCAGCTGCGATTCCAACTGATACTGGTTGTTGAGCTGTAGCGATTTGTAGGCTTGACTCGCTCTGGGCTACCTTACTGTGTCCTTGTATTGTAACTACCTTATTTTTGGCTTTTTCTTGGTCGCAGGTACCTTCAACGCCTGCGTATGGGTAGTCGGTCTGGGTGGTGAGTCCGCCATTGTTTTTGATGAATTCATATGCTGTTTCCATTAATCCGCCGCTACATCCTTTGTTGTAAGTGCCGACATCACAATCTATGAGTTGTTGTTCTGAGAGAGACACTAAATTCCCTGTTTTGATTTTGTTGATGCCTTCAATAGCTGCCACTGCAGCGAACGCCCAACAACCTCCTGACATAAGGAAAAGAAAACGCAAACAGATTGTCATTTGTTGGTTACGAGTGTTTGTGAAGTCTTATGCTTAAGGTGAATGGTTTAAGAGCATCAGTTCCTACCGCATCTTCCTTGATTTCTAATAGGAGTCACAGCACCTTGTTTCCTCCAGTCCACAGCGGCTGGCACTTCGCGTACTGGCTCACGAACCGGCCTATGGTTCTTGTGTAACCTGGAGTAGGACGTATTCAACCCGAGATAGTGGGCATTAAACTCAGCATTGGTCATGTCCGCAAATTGGTTATCAGTTAACTTGTAGGGCAAGGGTAGGGAGTTCACAAAGTCAATCAACTGGACATTAGACTGGTATATCCCAAACCGTTGCATCCACTCATCCTTTCCTCCATATAATCTACCATGGGTTTTAAGCCACTTCTCGAACCTTTGCTTCAGGGTATGGTGTGGGTCGTACACATGGGAATTGACGGAACATAGTCTTGAAGCTATTAAGACAAAGCAAATTAAAACAAAGGTCAGTTTAGAATCTCTAAGTACATTTAGCATTTTTATTGGTTATAAGTTGGACTTTGGGAATGAGTATGGTTTCTGGTATATAAGCTTAAGTTCTCTGCTGCTTTCCTGGTCACAGATTTTGTGTTTTGTTACAGTTCCAGTGGGACAAGTTCCCTTCTGTTTCATCCTTAACAGTATGCATATACGTAGGCTTAAGAGTTAGTTGTAGAATATGGTCACTTTAGTCTTGTTATGGTACAAAGTTGCTTGTCATTTTCTCAGATAGACCTAATCGTTGTCTATTCTGTAGTCATGAGACCAGAGGGAATTGCCTTTTATTAATTTCTCGTAACTAACAATCTACATGTTTTAAGCATTGATTAACCATTGAAAAATGATGTTAATCCTACATATTTTAATATGCGTACACTTAACAAAAACTTAAAAAGAGGCACTATTTATGTGAAGGGTCATGCATTAAGGACCATTTCCATCACGCATAATCCGATTCCTTCACATAAGGAGAAGTGTTACTATCCAAAATGCAAGAACAAGGAGGAAAATGTTTCTGAAACAACACTATGGCAAACATGTTGGAGGGCATACCAAAGAGATGGAAGGAGCTGAGTGGCCAAAAAAAATGGAAAGGATTGCTTGATCCACTTGACCCGGATCTTCGCCGCTACATCATTCACTACGGCGAGATGTCTCAGGTTTGTTACGACGCCTTTAACTGGGACCGAAAGTCCAAATACGCTGGTGATTGTTATTACTCCAAGAAATCAATGTTCGCTCGAACCGGCTACCTCAAAGCCAACCCTTTCAGGTACTTGCCATATGGCCAATATGTTTCAGCTTTTTCTCGATGGCACTAAGCTAATGGATGATAGATTTTCAGGTACAAAGTGACTAAGTACATCTACGCAACAGCTTCCTTAAACTTACCAATCTCTTTCATAGTCAAGTCTTTGGCAAAGGATGCAACTCGCGTGCAAACGAACTGGATGGGTTACATTGCGGTTGCTACAGACAAGGGGAAGGCGATGTTAGGGAGGAGAGACATTGTTGTGGCATGGAGAGGAACTCTACAGCCATATGAATGGGCTAATGACTTTGATTTTCCGCTTGAGTCAGCTGGCAAGGTTTTCCCGGTTACCGACTCCAAAGATGGCCCTAATATTGGAAGTGGCTGGCTCGATATCTACACCTCTTCTGATTCTCGCTCGCCTTATGATAAGACTAGCGCACAAGACCAGGTCTTCATCATTCTCTTTTATCATAGCATTAATTTCAGTTTAGAGATGATATGGTGGCCTAAAATCAGTCCAGTCCAGTTTAATGATTTTGAGGTATCATGGCTGGACCGGGACCTTTCCAAACCATAGCCCACCATAGATGGTAAAGTCGAGCTAAAACGTGGCGGGGCAACTCATCACCATGTCATCAACGTTCCCTCCATCTATCTTTCCATCTCCTAATAGAATCGTGTCTTGGTTTTGGTTATAAGGTACAAGGAGAACTCAAGAGGTTGGTGGAAGTATACAAGAATGAAGAAATAAGCATCACTTTCGCAGGCCATAGCTTGGGTGCCGTTTTGTCAGTTCTTTCAGCTGCAGATCTTGTCTATGACAAGAACAACAAGGTCGAGACAACTCTCCAGAAAAAGAAAGTTCCCATCACAATTTTTGCTTTCGGAAGTCCCCGAATTGGGGACCAAACCTTCAAAAAAATGGTCGACTCACTACCAATAAACTACCTAAGAATAGTGAATGTTCCAGATGTTGCACCACATTATCCACTCGTATTGTACACAGAAATAGGCGAGGTGCTAGAGATCAATACTTTGAACTCAAAGTACCTGAAACGGTCTCTTAACTTTAGGAACTATCATAACCTGGAGATATACCTGCATGGCATGGCAGGGATGCAAGACAAATCCGGAATATTCAAGCTAGAGATCGGCCGGGATATTTCTTTGGTCAATAAAGGATTAGATGCTTTAAAGGATGAGTACTTAGTGCCAAGTGTCTGGAGGTGTCTTGCAAACAAAGGGATGATTCAACAGGATGATGGGACATGGAAACTGGCTGTCCACAGGACAGATCATGATGATGATGATGATGATGATGATGAGAGTGATGATGAAGATGATGAGTCCTCTACTAGTAACCATCTACAAGAGCTTAGCAATACAGTTTAGTTGCAAAAAAAAGTTACATATAACGTTGCACACAATATGTTTGTACACAACATGATCATTTAGAAGATCAACAAGACGAGTATATAGAAAGTGACAAGTAAGCTATTTGTGTACTTGATGATGAACAAAGTATTATTCATAGAACATAAACAAGGTATCTTGGATAAGAGCAAATCCATAACACTTAACTAATTGCCTGGATCTACGTTAATGTGAATCCCCACTATTAAACTCCCACACAAGGAGCAAGGACATAATACCTCACCATAAACAGAAGCCGCTCTGAGAAAGAAAGTGTAAGCTACAGCTAGGTTTGAACTATTTCTTATGAGAAGACATTAATGATAATGCCTGACACTCATTAAGCAGTTTTAACGCCAATCAAACAAAACTCCAACCACATCGTTTCATTTGGCTGGCCTTTCGAGACTCGAATTCTCACTCTCCATTGAGATTATGTGACTGAGCCTATCGTAAACCTGTCATGAAAAAATGCAACCAAAATTATACACTAAAAACTTAATTTACAATATAATCTTCAGCAAGAAACTGCCTTCTCCACAACCATAGATATTGAAGACGAGAACATAGAAGAAACCTACCTCAGAAAGTTTCTCCTTGTCACACTGTTTGTTGCTACCATCCACTTCCGTGCAACTTGATGAATCATACCTAAAGATACATGTAAACAACCTATTTAATCTGTCATGCTAAATTGGGATGTACCTAATACATTAATATAGAGACAGCCATTTAGATGAGCCAGTGTTTGAAAGAATCTGACTGGAGATTTGTATTCAAGCACTGATTTGGTGGGATGAATTTCCTTACCAATCTCGAGGAATGCCAGCTACCTCCCGAGCTGAGTGGTTAAAAGGTCCCCTTAACTCAACACCAAACTCTTTGATCAGATCTACACAGAACATGTAGTTTACAATTATGACATTTGTATGAATGATGAGTTAGAAGCATGGAAAAGAAGACTTGTGTATGCCTTTAAATGTAGGACATGGAGCACGGTTCATCTTTCGACACACGGAGAGAAACCAGTCTACACCAACAGCTACATGTGCAACTTCTTCCTCAGCGATCTTAGCAACGATTTTTGAAGTCCTAAGATCTCCAAATCCCGTCAGCCTTTTAACCAACCTAGGTCCAGCATCAAGTCCTCTAGCCTCCTGTATAACTGAATTGGTATGAATTATACACTAATACTAGGCTAAAACAAATTGGTGTCTCCAGTAATATTCATTTCTGATATTGGCCGAGAAGAGCATACCTGTACAAGAGGGATAACAGCCAAGCGAGCAGCGACGTTGTTAGATGTTTTCTCGCATTCCCTCATAAGCAAATTATTAGCCGGTATATCTCCATACCTTGAAAACAAAGAAGAAGATGATTAAGTTGATTGTTGAAACAAGGACCATCAATCAAAAGAATGAAACTTTAAAATTGACAGACTTGAAGCCCAGCTCAGCTAATCTCTGTGAACACCACAAGAAATGGCGACTTTCATCATCAGCAACATGAGCAAAGTCATCAAAGAACTCATGACCTAGTACGTTGAAGAAAGGGGAGAAACGAGCAACAGTGTCCCAAGCTAAATCAATAGCATTGAGCTCAACATGAGCAAGGTTATGAAGCATATGAGCATTAAGAGGAAGATTTGAGTCTTTAGGATTTGGAACTTCATTGGTCGCAACCTGCAAAACATCAAATTGGGTAATTGAAAAACTCAAATTTGCCAAAGAAAAGCCAAAAAATCAGATTGAGAGTGGAACACAGACGAGGAGTGGTTTTGAAGGACGAGCAGGAGAAGAAGGGAGATGAGAGACTGAGCCAACAGGAAGATTCTCTTGACGCCAACGTGAGAAAGCTAAATGAGAGATATGTGCTTTAGAAAGAGGATCAGAGGTTGAGAGCACGAGAGCTCCGAGATCAGCAAGTGAAGAAGCCGCTGAGACAAGACCGTAGAAGCCGGAGGAGATGGAATCAGAAGTAGAAGAAGAAGGAATGAGAGGACCTGTAGGTCCCCAGAGACGAAGGTCATTAACAGGGCTCTTTCTCCAATCATCAAGACCAGACCAACGCTCATGTTGCTCCACAGAAGAAGAAGAACATAGAGCAGTAGAGATAGTGAGAGAACGAGGAGCCAGAGAAATTGTTGGAAAGGCACGCAGATGATGATGAATCATCATCCTTTTTTCTCTCCGATGCTTCACTGCAACGCTTCCACACAAAGCTTCAATCTTTTGTCAAAATCGTAAAACCATAACCGAAGTTTACGTTTTTACTAAAACCATAGACCAAGCTGGTTACTTCAATCGTGTACATACAAAATTCGCTGATTTTCTAAAAAATAATCAGTTTTTTTCATCATGAGAAAGTTTAGAGAATGGACATTGTCTATTGAAATTACATAGGTATGATCAATCGAATCGAGAATGAGAGAGATCGAAGAATGAGTTATTAGTACTTGTGGAAGCACAAGGGGAAACAAAGTCATAAACTCGCAAGCTTACAATACTACAAGTTTGAAGAATCTTTGATTCAAAAGCCTCTAATTCACTACTAGAACATGAAACAGTCAACAAACTAAACTAGTAAAGAGACCAGAGAAAGAGAATGAGAAAGACTACTGCGAGGCAAAGATATACAAAGTCCCGTGAGACCAAACCAACCCAACCCAACCCCTACGGTTACATCTAAAGTAGACCAGACAAATCCTACCAAGTCAATCAACAAAATTAAGAATAATAGAGTATTCCTTTTTTTTTCCTTTTTACTCTAACAGTGATATAATATGATACACAAATGACAAATCTTTTCTTCCATTGAAAGATAAAAGCCAACCCAACCACTCTGTTATATTTCTCTGCCTCAAGCCTGTACGTCATTATCCTTCCTTCACCTCCCAAATCCTCTTCTACTCTACCTTCATCTTTATAATGCCCCTGTTCACCATATACCATCAGACGTTGGTATTTATATAATCAGAGATCCATGGTTTAAGGAAACAAGAACTATCAGCAAACATAACAAACTACCAGGAATATGGACCAATCATATACAATATGTTAGAACCATGCCAAAACAGAGGGACGATATTTAGATTAACATGGATGATAGATATGACCTGTCCATACCAACCTTCGTGTACACTAGCCTCTAGGTCTGATCTGATCCAGATGATGAAGAGCTATCACTGTCCGAATCTGGAATGCCCAAGACAAGACGGGTTTAGTAACAAAAGAAATATATCAGAGAATATGTTAGATAAGTCATAGAGAAGCATGTACCGCTAGAAGAGCTGGAACCGCTAGAAGAACTGCTCGAACTACTTGATCTGCTCGTCTCATTGTTTTGCTTCTCCACTTGAGAAGATAATGGTGTAGGAAGTGTCTTTTTAGCTGCGTCAAGAAATATTATCCATAAGTTGTTTACACCAAACAAAGGGATGTAATTCGTTAAACCGCACTTGAATATTACCTGTGTTGCCACCCTCCCTCGAAAACTCATGTGCTACTGGTGCTTGAGCCTGCAATAAAGGAAAAAAAAAGAATTAATATACAAACAAAAATACAAGACGGAAAAGAAAAAGAATTCTCAGGAGTGATACAGGTACCATCTGTTGTTGGCTATTCCTCTCGGCTTCTGCTCTAGCTTGATTAGCTAGCTCAGCTTTTCTCTTTCTCTTGCTCAGGCCCTTCTTGTAGTTGGTCACAAATCTGTCTAACTCCCACAGAGTCTCTGGATCGACACTATCAATATCAACTTCTATTTCTTCATCTCGTAGCTTCACAGCAGTATTCCTCTTGTTAACAATTTGAACAATTGCATCTAGTTTATCTGGAGGCAAATTCTGCAAATGGCCACTAAGTTTCTGCTTCTCCTCATACGTCATATCTCTTTTGTTTGGTTCGTTTGCCTTTGGCTTCTTCAGAGCAGGTGTCCTTCCAGAAGGCGTTGCACTGGTCGGTGTTCTACCAGGTGTTGTAGTTGGTGGGCGACTACTCCAGTCTGCTCTGTCCATCGTATTCCTCACGTTAATAGGTGGTGGCGGCATTGTAGGACCCAGTCTAGACCTCATTGTAGGAGTTGGAAGATTCATTTCATAACCAGTGACAAATCTCATTTCACGATTATAATCTGCCTCTATGACAGCCCATCGTTCCTCAAAGATCTGTAATAGAGTTTCTGCCATGACATGGACATCTTGTCCTTCTGGGTTGTAAGTCATGGCATTGTGGAAAGTAAGTCTAACATCCTCTGCAAATTCTCTAGGTGACTTGTATAAATTTTTCGTTAACGCAGACTTGATAGTTCCCAAATCCATAGGGTGCTCGATAATGGTGAAGTAATCATGCAAACCTAGAGCCTTCACATCTACTGGAGCATTGAACACCCAACCATGCTTATGCTTCATCAGCCTTTCAAGTAGAGCACTGCAATTCTTGAAAACTTTAGAGCCTGCACCAAAACCATGCACAACATCCCCTCCTTTCTTTGCACTTGATTTTGATTTCTTGTTACTCTCAGCAGGTGGCAACTTGTCACCAAGTAAAAACTCTGAAGTTCTATAAAACTGATTTGCCTTGGGTGTTCTTTTCTCTTTCTCCACATGCTCATTAACTCCCTGAGAATTCTCCAACACTGATATACTTAGTTGATTTATAGGCCTTGGTGCTCTGATGACCTCACGAGGAAGTCCAGCTGACGCAAACCCTGAGAGAATCCTTCCTCCTCCATTGTTAACACCAGTGTTAATCAAAACACGAGAATCATTATATGCACCAATCTCGCCCTCTTTATCCTCTATCTTTTTTACCATAACTCTAACCAAGCTAAGTTGGTCTTCAAGTTTTTTCCTGATCTCCTCTTTCTGTTGCTTCGATGCGGAGGGTACATGTATCCTAATACGCCCATCTACACCCTCCTCCATTGGCATGCATTCAGCAGCAGTGGCATGAGTGTTTGGAGCGGAATCAGAGGTAGGCCCTGCTGACTGTTGGGCATCAGTGCCATCTCTTTCCACAATATTTTCAGGCTGAGCTTCTTTTATTACATTATCTGCATCTACCACGTGGACATCTTCCTCAGAAGACACTTCAATGGGATTCTTGTCAACAACAAGAGTATTGACATCTTCCACTGAAAGGGTTTGAGAAGGCGGTTCAATAGGTTCCTTGTCAACCATTACAGTAGCAACATCTTGGGAAAGGCTTTTAGAAGGTTCCTTGATAGAGTTCTCATCAACCACCACCGTATTTACCTCATCTTGAGTTTTGTGGCTTTGAGAGGGTACTTC
Source organism: Lepidium aucheri (assembly GCA_900406435.1). NCBI lineage: Eukaryota > Viridiplantae > Streptophyta > Magnoliopsida > Brassicales > Brassicaceae > Lepidium > Lepidium aucheri. Next base: position 15,583 of record OVBA01001901.1, read on the forward strand.
TACAGACTTCTCGCCTACAATAGTATCCCCATCATCCTGATCCACAGGACCTGGGGAAGGTTGATGCTGCATAACGTTCTCCTCCGTAGCAGCCAAATTCCCATCATCTTGTGGTTCGGCTTGAGAAAATGATTCCACAAGAGGCTTGTCGATCACTTTTTCAGAATCAACACCAGGGAGATTTTCAGAAGGTGCTTTAGTTGAGTTTTCGTTTATACTGGCCACATCATCTTCCTGAGAATTCTTCTCAACATCAGCCTCCACGACTATAGGATCTACGGTTTCAGGAGGATTCACATCATTGATTTCTTTCTCGTTTTCTAAATTCCCCTCTGATTTCTCGGTTGCCTCAACTCTGGCGAAAAGCGGTGTCAGTTTTCTCTGACCTTTTCCTTTCCTCTTATAAACTTTGATGTTTGGCTTTTCTCTAGCTCCATCGATTCCTTCTCCTCCGTTAACAGGCTCCGAAGCCATACATATACTTCAAAAACCCTAAATTTCACGCCGTTATTGCCCTCGATCGATGCCTTTTCTCACTTGTCTCGTTTAAGACTAACACAAATCCCTCAAATCAGATTGTAATATATCCTCCACCATAAAAACCCGAGAAACCCTAATTTCCGGGAAGAAACCTTCGTCCGATTCTGAGAGTGTGCAAACTTGTGAGACTGCACAAGACCCACGAAATTAGGGTTTCTGATTCACAGGAATCAATTCGACGCAATAAGTAGATGCCGATTATTAACAATAGAATCCCCGAATAACCTGGGTAACGCCTCGACAAGAAGGGAGACAATTAGGTCATTCGATTCTTATCTTTGAGCTTCGAGATCGATACAAACCTTGGAGAAAGGAGAAAACTTACGTCGAGAAACGAAACCAGAGGAAGGTATACGTAAGGAAAATTGATCAAAAGTGGAAAATTTAGGAGGAAGCTATACCTGCGAGTTTGGGAGAGAGAAGGCGCCGCAAGAGCGAGGAAGAGGAACAAACAACCAGCGATAGGTTTTGCCCTTTTACCCGACCCGATAGCTTTTTAGGGTTGGCCCAAAATCAGATCATTTTTTATTTATATTAAATAAATCAGATCATTTTCCGATAAATCAGATCATTTTTTATTTATATTAAATAAAATAAAAGAAGAACTCAGTAATTTGACGGCAAAAAAGAAAGAAAGAAAAAACTCATAGTATTTTCTTTTTGTGGTGGAGAATATAATTAAAAAAAATAAATTCAAATTTTTTTCAGAAAACCATGAGTTAATCATAAAAAATTGAATAATTTACTTTTATTTTGGTAATTTTGTTTCAATTCGAACAATAAATTTAGATTTATAGTTACAGTTTTAAATATTTATATTAATAAATTTATACATAAATTATTATTTTTATAATATATTATTGTATTTTAGTTACCAAGAAACTGGTGAACAAACTATTTAGGCTCTCAAAATCATAAGTTTGAAGTAGAGACCATTTGTTTTTTTTTGGTCGAAAGAGACCATTTGATTTATTTACGTCAACGTATACTTTAAAAAATATTAAAAACATTGTCAAATTTATTTTCAAATCCAGAGTAGTTTAACATTTTTATTGGACTTGTGAGACAACTTATAATAGATAGATGCATAAATTGATAATTAATTATATTATTGATTTATTAGTAAGATTCGAAGATAGTTAATACATATTTGGTTGTCTAAGGAAAACCCTAATGGATCTTTCCCAAACAAGATTGGAGCATTGGTCGGCATTGGATATTGACGTCTTTATATTTCCTAATGGCCATGGTCATGATGATCAGGTCCACTGGAAACAGTTCGAGTAGGATTGATCACCTGCGTAAATAAACTCTTTTGGTTTGCTTCACCTGAAACTAGGGTTCCAAATGTTGTTGATGTTTCTTCGGCTGGATGGACAAAGTAATGGCCATGGTCATGATGATCAGGTCCACTGAGAACGGTTCGGGTAGGATTGACCACCTGCATAAATAAACTATTTTGGTTTGCTTCGTCAGAAATTAGGGATCTTGCATTAGCAATTACAAGTAGAGCCATGAAAAGAACAATGAGAAAAAATGAAGTTTGTTTCGATGTAGCCATTAGCTTCACTAGTTGTATTGATGAGATGTTCAAAAAAATTTATAGTTGAGAGCAACTAATATTAGAGAGAATATAAAAACATACTTGATCGATATATAATCATGGTGGATTGAGAGTCTATTTATAAGTACAAGTTTAGTAAATCTTAATTTAATGCTAAGAGATTAGATTTTTGTTGGAGATTGACTATATAGATTCTGTATTAAATTTGCATTGAATCTTTCAAGATTTCACTATATTTATAAGGTAATAAAAAATTCTTCAATGTTTCATACTTTATATGTTATTAATGTTCAAATTTTATACAAATAAGTCATATTTTGGTATTCCCTTTGTAGCGCACTCAATCAACGGATAATTATAGAGTCAAATATTAGTCTAAAACTTAATCCTTCAAACAGAACCAACAACCCATCAAATATTAGGAAAACCACATTTTTAATGTCTGAACCAACGCTTCGCCACAATACAGAATTACGTTATATGTCAATGCAGCAGATTCATCAAACTAAAAATCAATAAAATCTTTGAAAACGATAAATTAATTATAAAAATTAAATATTTTAGTTTTTAGTAATTTTAAATATAAATACAATTTTGGATATATAGATTATTATATCTATATAAAAATAATTATTTTTAAATAAATAATTGTATTTCAATTATTTTTGGTAACTATTAGGTTCTTAGTTGGTTTTAGTTTGGATTTGGCTTTTTAGATCTAAAATTTAGAAACCATTTTTATTATTTAGTCGGTTCTGCTTTGGTTCGGTTCCTCTTATTTCAGTTTTGATTTGATTTTTGGTCTTTGTTAGTATGTCCAATGCTACCCAAAAGTTGCTTCCCCAAAAATTGAGATCTAATCTAATTCAAAAATGATTTAATCCATGAATAATTAAATTTATCTTTTTAAGTAAAGCCACAACATTTCTTAATCTTATAAATAACCTTTTATTGGCTCCAAAATATTGTATGAATTGAGATATGTAAGTAAAAGTGATTTTTAATAGAGATAATAAAGTTTATGTTTTTATATTAACTTAAAACTTTCAGAATAAAAAAGAAAGCCAATGTGATATTATATATTTAAAAATGAAGAATATCCAACCAATCTTCAAATATCACGAACAAATAAATTAGTTTTGTCTGAATTAGACAGATTGGAAACTGGTGAACAAACTTTTTAAGCTTTCAAAAAGATAAGTTTGATTTAGAGACCGTTTGTTTCATGTACGTCAATGCATACTATAAAAAATATTAATAACATTGTCAAATTTATTTTAAAATCGAGAGTAATTTAACATTTTTAATGGACTTGCGAGACAACTTATAATAGATAGATGCATAAATTGATAATTAATTATATTATTGATTTATTAATAAGATTTGAAGATAGTTAATACAAGATTGGAGCATTGGTCTGCTTTGGATATTGACGTCCTTATATTTCCTAATGGCCATGGTCATGATGATCAGGTCCACTGGGAACCGTTCGAGTAGGATTGATCACCTGCGTAAATAAACTTTTTTGGTTTGCTTCATCTGAAACTATGGTTCCAGTTTCATGTGAACTTGATGTTGTTGATGTTTCTTCGGACGGTTGGACAAAGTAATGGCCATGGTCGTGATGATCAGGTCCACTGGGAACAGTTCGAGTAGGATTGATTACCTGCATAAATAAACTCTTTTGGTTTACTTCATCTGAAATTAGGGTTCTTGCATTAACAATTACAAGTAGAGCCATAAGAAGAACAATGAGAAAAGATGGAGCTTGTTTCGACGTAGTCATTAGCTTCACTAGTAGTATTGATGAGATGTTCAAAGAAATTTTTGGTTGAGAGAGACTAATATTATAGAGAATATAAAAACACACTTGAACGATATAGAATCTTGATGGATTGAGAGTCTATTTATACGTATAAGAACAAATAAAGTTTAATTAATGCTAAGAGATTAGATTTTTGTTGAATCTGACTATATAGATTTTATAGATTATGTATTAAATTTGCATTGAATTTCAAGATTTCACTTTATGTATATGGTAATAAAAGATTCTTTAATGTTTCATACTTTTTATGTTTTTATTATGTTCAAATTTTTTAATACATATAAGACATATTTTGCTATTTCCTTTGTAGCACACTCAGTCAACCAGATAATTAAAGAGCCATGGATTAGTCTAAAACTTAATCCTTCAACCAGAACCAACAAATATTAGGGGAAATCACCTTTTTATGCTGGAACCAATGCTTCGCCAAAGTACAGAAGTATGTTATCCGCCAATGTACCAGATTCATTAGATTAAAAAATCAATAAAAGTTTTTGTTTTGTTAATATTGAACCACAATTGGCCGGCCCATTAGTCAAGATCATACGTAATGTAAGCGGTGAACTCAATTTCTGGATATGCAAATGTGTCTGCTTTTAGTGGACTTACCACCTGCCAGTAGATTAGAGGCCACCTACAAAATCAATAAAATATTTGAAAATGATAAATAAATTATAAAAAATTAAACATTTTAGTTTTTTAGTAATTTTGATTCAAATTGATCTTCTTTCAAAAGAGATTCGATTCGGAACTCTTATATGTCCAAGGTTCAATATTGAAATAATTTCAGAGGTTTTCCCTGATTTTTGTTGTCTTGGTCCCAATTTAAGACTAAACAAGTTCGAACGATTTCAAAGCGGACTCCCCCTCCCCATTCATTAGATAGAGAAGATCACCAAGATTTCTTTTATAGATACAAATTTGGATATTTAGATTATTATGAGGTTGAATGGTGACTGGTTTTTAATTAGTTTTTGGTTTTTGTTTTTTAAAAACTAGTTTTTTAACCATTCATGATTTGATAAAACTGATTTTCCAAAGTCAAAAATTATTTTTTGATTGGAGGCTATCATTCAAGTTTTTAACTTTTGTGTTTTTTTACAAACTTCAAAAACTGGTTTTTGGAATATCAATGTTAAATTTTCTAAAAACCAAAAACCACTTTTTCAGGATTTTGAATATAAAAACTAGAATTTAAAAACTAAAACCAAAATCTAAAATCTAAAAACTAAAAACTAAAATCTAAAATCTAAAAACAAAAGGCAAAAACTATTTATCCATTCATAACCATTCTATACAAAAATAATTATATTAAGATAACTAATTGTATTTCAATTATTTTAGGTAAATATTTGATTCTCAGTTGGATTTGGACATCATGAGTTTGATCTAGAGATCGTTTGTTCCATGTACGTCAATGTATACTTTAAAAAATATTTAGAACAGTGTAAAATTTATTTTTAAATCGAGAGTACTTTAACATTTTTAATGGACTTGTGAGACAACTTATAATAGATAGATGTATAAAATGATAATTAATTATATTATTGATTTATTGGTATGATTCGAAGATGGTTAATACATATTTGGTTGACTAAGTAAAACCCTAATGGGTATTTTCTAAACAAGATGGGAGCAATTGTCGGCTTTGGATATTGACGTGCTTATATTTTCTAATGGCCATGATCATGATGATCAGGTCTACTGGGAACAGTTCGAGTAGGATTGATCACTTGCGTAAATAAACTCTTTTGGTTTGCTTCATCTGAAACTAGGGTTTTAGTTTCACGTGAAACTAATGTTGTCGATGTTTCTTCAACTGGTTGGACAAAGTAATGGCCATGGTCATGATGATCAGGTCCACTGGGAACAATTCGAGTAGGATTGACCACCTGCATAAATAAACTCTTTTGGTTTGCTTCATCTGAAATTAGGGTTCTTGCATTAGCAATAACAAGTAGAGCCATGAGAAGAACAATGAGAAAAGAAGGAGCTTGTTTTGATCTAGCCATTAGCTTCACTAATCGTATTGATGAAATGTTTAGAGAAGTATTGATGAAATGTTTAGAGAAGTTTATGGTTGAGAGAGACTAATATTAGAGAGAATATAAAAAACACCCTTAACTGATATACAATCATGATAGATTGAGAGTCTATTTATAAGTATGAGTTTAGATAAAACTTAATTTAATGCTAAGAGATTAGATTTTTGTAAGATATTGACTATATAGATTCTCTATTCAATTTGCATTGAATCTTTGGAGATTTCACTTTATTTATAAGGTAATAAAAGATTTTTCAATGTTTCATACTTTTTATGTTTTATTATGTTCAAGTTTTTATACATACAAGTCATATTTTGATATATATATATATATATATATATATATATTGTTTAGACTAATTCTTGATTAATCAGAACTATGCATTTTGAACATAATTAAAAAAGCTATATAATTTATATATTAATTTGAGATTTTTTTAATATAACTCATTTTTAGTGAAAATGAGGAATAATTTTTTTTAGAAATATCATATACGTAATAATTATTTTAGATAAGAATTGGTGATTCACATCCTATCGTTTCTTATCAAAAGACTGGATAATCCGAATTATCATATGTATAAGGAAGCTAATCATCTCGGAGATGATTTGGGTAATTTTTTTCTATACCTTTAGGTTTTAATTCTCTTCATTCTAATCCTGATGAAATTAGTTCAATTTTTCATACATGCGGAACGTTTTATATATAGAGTAGGCTTGTTTGATTTTTTAAATAAAGTTTGGGAGGTCTTAACTCTCCTTTTCTAGATCATAAAAGAATAATTAAAGATGTTTACTTGGTCAAGCAGTTAAATGTCATACATGTTTCTTTCCAGAGTTCGATTAATAAGAATCATGTTTAACACACACGATATTGTTAGGTGTTATAAATCAGATCTTGTTGATTTAACTGTTTGATAAGAAAATAAAATATGTAATGAATAATATAGATCGAACAAGAATCATTACGTGAAACATCGATCCTATTTAAAGATCAAGGCTCGAATACTCATTACATGGTTATAATGAAGTCAAAAATAGTAGCACTTTATCTCGATCTCACCTATTAACAACAATGATGCTTTGGGTCAGGACCACCGGGACTAAGCCGCTTTGAGTCAAGAGTATGAGTTATATTATCCTCGTCTCTTCACGACCTTTTGATCTCATCTTTAGCTCTTTTGACCTCTCAATAAGCTCTCCTCTGATCATTTCCACACGGATTGATGAACTTGAAAGACTCTCTTTTGCAACCAAAGGTCGACATTGGTGTACGGACTTTGATTCAAGTAGTAGAAGTAAAACCAAACAAACCCTTCACTTTAAACTCGCCATATCTGCCTCTTGAATCTTAATAAAACTGAAAGATTTAGTCTTGTAAGTTTGAAGGCAACTGATTGATCTCTCATATATATATGCTCGACTCTTAAAGGTTTTATATAATTTTTTTTTCTGTCAACATTGGGTCATAATTGGCCGGCCTATTAGTCAAGTTTTTGTATAATGTAGGTGGCGGAACTCGATTCTTAGATATGCAAGTGCCTTTGCCTTTAATAGACTTACCGTCTACCATTGAGGTAAAAGCCAATTGCAAGGGTTTAATATAGTTAAGACCTAAAACTCTTAATCTAGAGTTTTAATGAGTGTTTAATTATCTAAATTTATGAGAAATTTAATATGTAGTTTTTCAAATTGGAATCTAGTCAGATCTAGTGAATTCTTATATGATTTCTTGAACGAGCAACCAATTCTTAGTGGTATAATTGTTAAAAATTCGGGAAATAACAATTTATTGATTCAATTTTTACCAAAAAACCATTTTATTTTATTGACTCAATTCACTACTAACCATTTTCCAAACCTGCAAACTGAACTCATAAGGAGAAGATGGTCTCTAGTTTCAGCTGCGAGGCAGCATATACAGGACGCTTCCAAAGAAATTAAGCCTCATTTGCATAATTTGGCTTTGACAATGAGCCTATCAAGTGTTGCAATCCAGAAGGTGATTGCAAAATGTAGGAATATATATAGCCCTTATATAAGACAGCATTAACACACAGAACAACATTGCTTGTTGGTAGCATTAATGAATAAGTTTATTATGCTACCAGATTTAGCTCAACATTAATTGGAAAGGACATTTCAAACGGTTGTTTGGATTTATTTATGGGTGTTTGAACAGCCATTTCCGAACAAATATATCTATGTACATTTGGAAACGACCCGTTTCTATGAGAGAATTTACTAACTTTTATCTAATTGCACTTTTTAGTTATTGCAATGTCTCTAATCAAGTTTAATTAATCTTCAAATGATATTTGTTACAAAATTCTTTTTCTAATCGCTATATCTAACCGTTCATTTTCAGATGATTTTTATCTCAGCCGCTCATGTTTTTCTATTAAATCTTTATTAATTTTAAAATTTAGAAAATTTAGGTGAAAATAACCGAGTTTGATTTATATCCAAACCGAACGTGACCAAAAAATAAAATACTTGAATGGGTCATAAGTCAATAGGACTGAAATCCCAAAACCCGAGAAACAAAAATACCCAAACCAAAACGGGTATCCGAATGCCCATGCCTATTTTCTGGAATATATTTTATGTTATTGATCGGAGCTTGTCAATCCAATTGATTGACAAAAAAAAATATAATCTATATGTAATGCCACATCCTTACCTTATCCTAAAAAAAATATATTTAGATAAATGTGGTTCCAAAATTTTGTGATAATTAATTGATAGTTTGATCTGCTTGCAAAACATGTTTTTTATGTATGTATACCCATAATATATGAGAAATTTGTAAGTGAAAAAGATCTTCTTCTTTTTTAATGTTAAAAAAATATTTTGATTGAATGAAAATTGATTAAAAAAAAATTGTTTAAGATATATGTTTGTTACATTTACGTCAATATATACTTGTATAATGTAAGAAGAAAATTGTAAAATTTAATGTAAATTCAGAGTAAACATTTTCAACAAACTAGTGAGATCGACAACTTTATTATAATAGATGTATATATCGACAATTATATCGTTGGTAAATTAATACAGATCTGGTTGTCTAGGTAAAACCCTAATGGTTCTTGTGGAGTGAGGATTAGGATATTGCCGTCCTTCATGTGAAACTGATGTTGTCGATGTTTCTACTAATGGTGGGAGAATGTAGTGGTTGTGTTTATGATTAGGTCCACTAGGAACTTCTCTAGCAAGATTGATCACCTGCATGAATATACTCTTTTGGTTTGCTTCATCTGAAATTAGGGTTCTTGCATTACCGGTCATAAGTAGAGCTATAAGAAGAACAATGAGGAAAGATAGAGATCGAGTCATTAGCACTAGTAGTATTGGTGTGACATTCAAAAGAAGTTTATGATAGAGAGAGACTAATATTTGAGAGAATGAAATAACACACTAGATCGATATCAAGATGTGTGTAGAAAGTTTATTTATAAGTAGTTTAGATGAAGCTTAAATATAATTGTCAGGATAAGATTTTTGTTGGAGATTGACTATAAAGATTTTGTAATGAATTTGCTTTGAATCTGAACAAGATTTCATTATTTTCTAAGGTAATATAATATTATTTGAAGTCTCACATTTTTTATGTTCTTTTTGTCAACTGAATTATTGTCATTATTATAATATTGTAGAGAGTCAATTACGTAGCAAATAGTTTACAAAAGATAATTTTCTAGATAGTTATCGATTTATAACACTATGACCAATAAGATCAGTTTTGTAATTTATTAAACGAGAAATAAGTGTAGCAAATAAAGATGCTAAACAAACTTTTGAAGCGTTCATGTCTGAAAGCTGGTCAATCATTTGGGGTTGTTATCATTGTTGTGTTTTTATTATGTTCAAATCTTTTACACAATTGGTGATATCCAATTCGGTAAAGTTCATAAGCGAATCGGCTCATTAGCTGACAAGTTCGAATTCAAAAAGAGTAGAGAGTTATGAAGTAACAGAAGAATCGAGTTCAGTAATCAAAAGGCGAGATCGTAGGAAATTAATGACATTAATAGCAAAAGCATAATGAGCGGAGAGACAGTGTATAAGAGAGAAGGTGGAAGAAAGGAAAAGGGATAATTTCTCTCGGACTCAATTTTTAACTAAACGTTTTACGAGTTCTCTTTATTCTCTTTAGTGAATTCTTATTAATCTTAGTAAATAAATATTTAGGATCAAGAACAACTAAGTTATATTTTGATATATATCTTATGTATACTATTCTTAGATTAACCAACTATTGATTTTCAACATAAGATATAAATAAATAAATAAAAGGGGGAAGTGTTCAAATGGTTAAGTACAATTCTGCTATATTTTTCACCATAGTTCGACTCCAGAGAATTGTGTATCCTCGTATAATATTATTTAGGGTCTAGGAGATGAGTTTGGTTTATATATCTAGTTTTATAAAAATAAATAAATAAAGCTATATAATGTATTTATTCATTTTTTTAAAAATGTTATATAACACATTTCTAGTGAAAATGAGAAATAACCTTTTAGGAATCATCAATACGTGGAACATCGATCCAATTTAAAGATAAAAGCTAGAATACTCATTACATGGTTAATTACAATGATGTCAAAAACTTGTGATTATATCAAACTTGTGTTTGCACTCAATCTCGATCTCACCTATGATTGCATCAATGATGCTTTGGGTCAGGACCACCAGGGCTAATCCTCTTTGAGTCAAGGATTGTCTCTTTTGATCTCACCATTAGCTCTTTTGACCTCTCAATAAGCTCTCGTCTGATTTCTTCCACATGGATTGATGAACCTGAAAAGCTCTCTTTTGCAACCAAAAGTCGACATTGGTGTACCGACGTTAATTCAAATACTAGAATCAAAACCAAACAAACCCTTAACTTTGAACTTGCCATAAAGCTGAAAGATTTAGTCTTATAGGTTTTAAGACAGTTATTGACCTCTCATATATATATGCTCGATTCTTGAGGGTTTTAGTGAGTGTTTAATTACCTAAATTGATGAGAATTTTAATATGTAGTTATTAAGTTGGAATCTAGTCAGATCTAATGAATTCTTATATGAGTTCTTGAAAGGGCAACCAATTCTTAGTGGTATAGTTGTTAAAATTTTGGATATATGGTAAATCAATTCATAGATTCAACATTTACTAATAACTCATATTATTATTTTTTTATTGGTCAACATAATATTATTATTTTTTTATTTCTCGAGAATCAAACTTTGGTAGAAAAAGCAACAAAGAGCTAACATTTAATTATTTGACTAAAGCGCAAGTGGTCTTTAGTCCAGCGGCTGGTGGTAAGTCTACTATAGCCAGACGCACATACACCACTAGGGATCAAGTCCCTGAAATTTATATAGGAATTTGGCTAATGAGTCAGCCATTGTGGCCTAATATTAATATTAACGTTTGACAAAATAATTATTTGACTAAAGCCACAGCTACACTTAGTTAAAATATAAAAAATATAAACATAATATTATATAATACAATACCCCAAAAAAGTAATTAACATAAAATATTAATCATTTGTTGTAATTTAAATATAAAAGCTCTTGAAATGCCATCATCACTTGCATGCGTGTGTATGCATTATATGATTATTTTAGAATTATAAAACTCATAAAAGAAAATGATCTTTTTATTTCGTCTATGATGACATAACACAATATCCAAACCTTGATTTATTTAGATAAATCACATAAAAAAATACCTAACCACAAAACTATATCAAATAGCCAAAGAAATTCCATAAAATATATTACAATTAAGAGAAAATTGAACCAAAATATACAGTAACAAATATATGTACAAACTCTTTTAGCTAACGGATTCAAATTGGAGACCAATGAAGATGAAGAATGACGTTTTAAGAGTTGGTGATGCATGCATTAATAGAAAAAAAGGTCGTAGAGACCAATCAATAACCTTAAACCATAATCCACAACGATATTAACCATTTATTTATCCTTTAAGTGGTTGCTTCCACGTCCACCTCAATTTTGTAGAGCACGACTACGTAAGAATCTCGTTTTAGATTCATCAGTTGACAAAAAGAATATTAAATCCAGACAAATGTTTGAGAGAAGTAGTGACGTTTCATGACTTATCTAACTTTTCTTTCGAGTAAAATAAGTTGTATATATGCACATCGAGCATTGTTTGTTTTTCCTATTGATAAGATCTGATCTCTAGTCTAAATTCATTCATAAAATTTAATATCATATACAACAACAGAACAGCATAATGAATTTAATCATTTGACCAAAAACACTTCTCCCATATCATCGTTTAAAAATATAGGCTTCCAACTCAAAACTAATTGGCAATGAGTAGAGAGGTCCATATCTCTTATATATCACTTAAGTCCTATCTAAACTTCTGATGTGAGATCCTCTCACACCCTCCTCGAGACAATGGTCCGTCTAGCCATTAATCTCGACAATAGTTTATTATATGATCGATTTCGGATCATATTAATCAGACCTCTTTCAATGGGCTAGATCGGTTCGGATGGGGCAGTGTGAGTTCAGGCTTTGATACCATGTAGAAATATGGGCTTCCAACTCAAAACCAATTGGCAATAAGTGAAAAGATCCATATCTCTTATATATCATTTAAGTCTCATCTAAACTCCCGATGTAGAATCTTCTCACGTCAAACATCTTTTCAGTTTTTTAATTGCCAAATATTAAATCGAAGAGATCTCATCTCTAACCCAAATTTTCTATTACCCGAACCTACACGGTTCCATAGAATCAAAAGAAAACATTAGAGAATAAACATTTTACTATTTGGTTTATTAGGTCAGGAGATATTAGCATATAATGCAATAATTTTATCTAAAAATAGATTTGATGAAAACTCTTTAAGGAATCGAATCGTTCAACTAGGGCCATTCTCTGATTTTTTAAATTAGTTTGTATATTATGGAGTTTTGTGACATAATCAACCATTATAGTTGCCAAAACATCTTACTAATATATACATACTTTTGTTTGGTTTTTGAAGCTTTTTGGGATGTGGCGACGAAAAAGGTTAAAGAATCTGTATTAGAAGAATAAAAAGAGAGCGACACCAATGTGATAAAATCAATATGTTTATGTTACAAACTTTATAACTTGTAAAGCTAAAGAAGCCGACTTTACAAATTAAGAGACCTTTTAATTTGTTTATTGAGTCTTTAATATTACAATACTAATTATATAACTCAACTTTTTTCTACTTCCAAAGATCCCAAACTTTTTGTGAACTTAATCGTGTAAAGAAGTTATTCACAAACAAAAACCGAATGTCGTATTAATAAATGTAACTATGTAGTTTAATCTGGTAAAAACCATAATACTAGTTAAGCTCTAAAAATTACAAGTACATCGTTGTGGATTACCAGTAAATTGTCTTAAAAAAAGACTTTTTATATCATATATATGCAGTAGTAATTAGTCACACTAGACGATGAATTCACACATACAGAGGAAAATCGAAAAATAAAGAGTAGTTCTGGGTCCCTTATTTATAGCATATTTGTTTTTGTTTTTTTTTTTTTTTTGAAAAAGGTTTTTATAGCATATTTGTTACATAATTTATATTATTCAATATCACAATATACAAATTTATATTCGATTACTTAAAACAATAATGATATAATCTTGCAATGACTAATTCTGGATCTTGACAAAATATAAATTTTCTGCAAATGTATTTGAAATTATTCATTAAAAATATAAAATAACGGCAGCTTTATAACAAAGGAATAACATAGATTTAGACATTTTGTGTTAGAAAACATTGAAAAATAACATTTTGGAGAAGTGATTACAAATTTAGGTATTACTTTGTTTTTTATTTGGATAATCTTATATACTAAAGTGGGAAACACTTTCATTTTGACAGTATTATAAACTATATAATAAAGTTAACATATACTTTGTAACAATCCTTAAAATTAAGTTTAAAGTGGTTTTCGTTATAAAGTTTTATAAAAAATCAAAGCTAATAAAAATTTAATAAAAAAAATCAGAAAAAACTAAAATTAATAAAAATTTATAGAATACAAATCCGATTCTTGATATGGTTTCGGTCCAGGTTTGGATTCAGTTTTTCGGTTACATAGATATAGAATCATATTTTGGTATTTGTCGAGTTTGATTTTTCTGAGTATTTTGGTTTTTTGATTTAAGATTGATTCGGGTATTTATATTTTTCAGATATGATTTGGGTTCAGCTATTTTTATATAAAATTCAAATTAAAGAAAAATTAATAGAAAAACTCTAAAAAGCTAAATTTATTTTTGATTTGATTTTGGTTCGGGTTCAGTGTTTCAGGTACATTGATTTATGACTTATTTGGATATTTTGTCGAGTTTAGTTCTTTTAATTTGGATTGATTTTGGTTCGGGTTCAGGCCACTAAGACAACATTTCAAAAATAATGTTTTAAAATATCAGCATGAGTCTAATAATCTAAATGAACACAAATTATTTAAACAATCATAATAAACAAATCAAGCGTTATAATGTTGGTATAATCCCAGTATAAGTTATTTCATAAAAGAAAACTGAAAAAGAACATAACAAAACATAAATCTAGCCTTGGGCATAATATCCCGATCTGATGGCCTGAATCTAGCCTAACCCAAAAAAAAGCTTTGAACCAGAAGTTGAACCGCCTAAATACTGGAACGGCTCCAAAGATTTTGGATCTTAAGAACCAGATCTAAACCAAAAACCGAACGGGTATTCAAGATCTAATTTTTATAATATATATTTGAGTACTTTTTGAATATTTTTTAGGTATTTTTAGATATATTTAAATATTTGGATATTCATATTTTTAAGTATTTTGTAGATAATTTTTTATTTTTTAACTTTGGCCATGAACCGACTTCAATTCAAATAGAACTACCCCAAATTTGAATGGAACTAACCTGAAACTAAACCGAAATAATTGGATCGATAAGACCCAATCCATAACAAAATTCTTTAATTGGAGTTAGGTAAAATTTAAACTTAATCTTTGATATCAAACTAGATCTAACAGTTCAATCTGCTTCTTGGTTGTCAAACCAAATTTGAATTATAAAAGGTACATTTAAACTAAAAAAATGAGAAGCTAAAAGAACGTTTGCAATCCCTTTATTTCAATTGCAAACAAAAATGAAAATGTTAGTTAATAGTGTAATAAGTAATTTATTTATTGAGACTCCTGAACAATAAATGTTGCTATTACAAAATATCGGTCCACATTTGGGCTCTCAAAACCCAAATAATTTCATTCAAAACAAACATAGCCCAAACATTTCGCTGTACAACTGTCTTCAACCAACGTTAACCTTCATGAACACAAACGAACGCAACGACGAGAACAAAATTCACTACACATTGTACTGAGCCTCCTTGGTGGCGACAAAAGGTGCAAGCTTTTAGCTGAAAGGTGCAAGATTTTTGCTCAAAGGTGCAAGCTTTTAGCTGAAAGGTGCAAGATTTTACAAAAAAAGTTTCAAACTTTACTTGAAAGGTGACATCTTTATCATTTACAGATCAAATGGAGTCATGTAATAAATCTATTGAAGATATATCAGACTCCTCTGAAGAAGATCCAGTAGGGGTAGGTGCTGGTAGGAAAGGAAGAAGAAAATGTTCTGCCTCTGCTTCATCCTCCAAAGAACCCAAAAAATCAACAAAAAGACTTACTCCAAGTGATGAGATTTGGCCAAAGGTACGTTTGATTTAATCTTCTCCTATAAAATAAGCATAATAATCCAATTCCACAAAATTTTAGTTAGTAAATATTGTATTTCTACTACCCTAGGATCTCCCTTCTACTTATACACACTATATGAAGGACTGGAACAACAAACTTAGAGTTGCCATACACCAAGGACTCTTTGGTAAGTATACACATATTACTAGAATAATGACATATGATAGATTTGTGTTAAAAAATGTTATAAGTGACGAATAATAAGCTATCTATGTATTTTGATTAGATTTGTGCTGGGCAATTGGAATAATAAGATGCATGGAAGCATGGTTTGCAATTAGAAATGAAATTGTTGAGCTGTCACCACAACATTTAGTAAACAATATCAGAAACAAGTGTATGAAATCAGGCATGGTCACCCATTACAAGGAAATTACAAAGTTTTTGATAGAACATGGTGTTGTTGAAGAAAAAGCTTGTCCATTCTCAGGAAAACTTCATCAAATCTGTCCCAAAAGTTGTGAAAGCTATGTAAGTACATCTTTGAATCTTCTGTTTTTGTATCTTTTATATGTTCAACGTAATCATTCATTAACTTATTTTTTAGGCTAAACCTGCATTCAAAATCAAGGATCTTATATATAAAAAATCCAAAGATGTAAATGAAGAAGAGTTAATACAGCTGGTCAACAATGGTCCTCTACTTGCTGTGGTGGAGGCTTACAATAGCTTCCATAACTATAAAGATGTAAGAGAAACTTAGCTTTAAACAATTTATTTTTCTTAGCATAATTCTATTTAGTTTCACGTATTCTAAGTAAGTTTATATTGTGACAGGGAATTTACACAGGTCAAACGAATCGTAAAGATGAATCTACGGCGCGCCATTTAGTTTTAGTTACTGGTTTTGGCTCCACTTCATGTGAATTATTGGGTAATTCAGAATTCTTGGGGAACTGATTGGGGACAAAACGGTTTTGGTAAGATCATAAGGAAGTCTAGCAGAACGATCAACCAACCGTCACTGTTCCTCAAAATCATTCAATTGGTGGTAGGTCCTTTAACCAATGATATTGGTCGATTTGTACTGATTGGTTCTTGCAATTAACTATGACTCGTTTTTTTTAGGTTTGAAACAGAGATATGGAGATTACAGGTTTGGTCACATGTTTTTGTAGAAAACTTCCTATTCATTTCTTTAATTTTACTAATGGTAATTGTGACTTGGCAGGTTGCAAGGATCTCCATTGCATTGAGTTAGCTTCCAAGTCTACATCAACTTAAGATTTAGTAGATTTTTGGGCTCTGAGTTTAATTAGTATTTCAAGTTTAGTTGGTTTAGAGTTTTCGAATGTACAAGTTCATAGACTCGGGTTAATTGTTGAAATTTCTTCGATTAAGTGGAATATTGTAAGAACTATGGTTATTTACTTTCTCATGTTAAGGCCTAATTTGTGGTTTTTCGAGGAGTAATTAATTTTCTGATAATTTTCTGAGTGTTAAATTATAATATCTAGAGAAGCAGAGAGAGATCCTTATCCGAAAGTATTGTATTGTACTTTTCTGTGTGAATCTAAGGAAGACTCAAGTTGCCCTGTACATCTGTCTGTCTTCTTGGACTTAAGTCTCGAATCTGTTTCTGTGGAGGGTTATAGAATTTAGAAAATGTGCAAAGTTTCTATACAACAGGAAGCTCTGGGAGATGAAGGTTAAGTTTCTTGAAGAAAGCAAGATGGAGAAGTGTACGAACCTGTTGGTTTCAAGGTCTCGAATGAGCCTATGGACGATTCTGGTTATGCCGATGATGAAAATATGTTTAAGTTAGTAACTTTATAATTTGTAAACCTAAAGGAGGGCCTTTTGCAAAGTTGAGAACTGGTTTGAGCTCAAATGTAAAAGCATCCTATTGACCATGGAATGTATTGCAGGGAATTGCAAGACTTATTTTTGATGCTTTAAAATGCAGAAGACCTCCTCCAAGCTTAAGATATGTCGTTGGTGAGGTGGTCAAAATTCTCTCAGTTTGAAACATGGGATTTACAAGCTGAGAAATCAAGTGCCAATAGAGGTGTTACTCTCATTGCTAGAAGTTTTGCTAGTGAGTGCAGGTTGCAATCTTATGCTGCAGGTGGTCATCCATCTTGGTTACACTTCCTCTTTGTCGATGAGAGATCTCTCTTGCCTCTTAAGGAATTGTTGATCTCTTGTGTTTATCCTTAGTCTGTGGTAGCCTAGTATTTTCTGTCCCAATGGACATGCCACCTTATTCATGCTAACCTTTTGTATAGTCTCCCTAGCAGCCCTCGATAATGAGCTTTGTATTAATAATAGCAATTATGTAGTTTAATCCGGCCAAGAGCATATAAGTCCTAAAAACTGCAAGTACACCGTTGTGAATTACAGAAAATCGTCTTTATATCATATGCAGTAGTAATTAGTCACACTAGACTATGAATTCACAAATACAGAGGAAAATCCAAATCACATCATTTGGAGATGGAGATCATCATTTGTTCACACTTACATCTTCACTCATTCCCTGCAAACAAAAACAAACACATCATATATTGTGTAGAAAGGAAATAGAAAACCAAAAATTTGTTAGTTACTACGTAACTGAATCATAGAAAAGCTTGAAACACCATCACCAAAGACTCAGTCAATCAATGAATCAGTCATTCTGGATGAATAGACAACAACATAAGAAAGGGATAAAAAAGGACACAAACCTTCACAATATAGGCCGGTGTTCCAGGGTAAAGAACATCAGATGTGAGATGTCCACGTCTACGTGACAGAACTGTGTGGATGGCAGTTACACAGTCGATTGGTGTTTGTATTTGAGACAAAATCACAACTTTAATCATTATAAGAGGAAAAATATGAAGAGCAAAACTAGAAAGGGATATAATGTACCTTCACATAGTAGAAAGGTTCCATTAACCTTGGAGTTGCCATAAGAGAAGCTGAATATGCAACACGTCATGCTGTTGGAATCATCTGACAGATCCTCTATGCAACGGCTTTGGTGCTATCTGTGCATCAACAATCTTGAACTTCACATTTCTGATGGGCTCATCATATAGGAGCCCTTCAAGGGCAACCCATTGAAACCTGCACAAGGATCAAAACGAAGCCATTCAGCTACAGCCAAATAAAATGGACCCAGAGGGAAGTGTAACAGAAGAAAATTGATCACCCTTGAAATATAGAGTCTTTCACTGCAATCATCAAGTTCTTGTCAACTTCAGTTGGGAGGGTGTCATCCAATAACATATTTGGCCAAAAAATAACATTTCAAAGATGAAATATTGTCAAAATATACTCATGATGTTTTACTAGAGTCATATAACAAAGCAAGCATGGAGATAAACAGAGCGAAAATGGAACATCCAGCCAGTAGATCCCAGTCATATTTTGTCTTGAAGAAATCACCAAGTTGTTTTCTGTTCCACTCAATGCTTACAACGCCATTTTCAATGTCTTCTGCAAGTCTTCTATCCAGTGGCTCTGCAATCTTCAGCATGACACAGATTTTAGATTAGTCACAAAGTAATTGTGCTTGAGCACCATACCAAGCATATCAGTTTTATATGAAATAGATAACAAAGAAAATGGACAATATCCTACCATAGTTATTTTGTTTGGTGTCCAGCAAAGCACTTCATTGATGAAGATTCAACCAGTCTCACAGAAGGAGACAACTGGATCTGCAACCTGCAAATTTAAGAAAGTGAAAGGATCATAAAGATCACAAGAAACAAATCAGCAATCGGCTTGCATAAGAGAATTACCATCATAAAGCCATATTAGGTATACAACCAGATTACCTTTACTTCGACCTCTCAATAGAGCTCCCTGAGGTCCTTCATGATGGAATCTAAGTAAAACTCATCTGTGCCTAAGATAGCATGTTCCCCAGACTCCTCGACTTTGGTAATAGCAAGTGGATAGCTTTTACTACTTTTTCTAATCCCTTCCACCATTTTAGGCAACTAACTCAGATTCAAAGGCTCATTAGCAGTCTTGAATACCGAAGAGGTATTAAATTGGAGGGCCCGGAATATGTAGACATCTTCATCATAATTTGCATTACACAGAGTTGCAGTTTTCATGATGGACACATCAACACCTTCAATTAATACCCATGAATCAGGAGGAGCACTGCTTACTGGTATTCTATACCTATTTTGATTTATCCATAGCTTGGTCACTTCTTTTATTGTCATGTCCTCATCTTCAGGTGAATACCCTTCTGCTAGTACACGTACGCTTCTCTCTGTTCGAAGTCTACCGCTATATACTCTTCCAAACACATCAAACACACTAGTATCTGATTTGGGGTACAGCTTTGTCACATTAACCATGAGAGGTCCAGATGGATCACATTCTACCATTGATTCATAAATCGGTGAATCTTTAGGCCCAGTGTATGCATGGTCGACTTTCCTAGCTGCAGCCTTTTTGAGGGAAGGAATGTGATTTACCAACATATCAGCGAATCCTGATGCTGAACCAAAAACTGAGCTACAGGCTAGCCTAAGTAAAGGTCCAACGTTCAGCTTATATGCACTATTACTCGAGTCACTCCTAATTCTGCAAGGGTAGTCTCTACACTCTTCTATGTTCACCAATAACTTGGCTGAACAAATGCTCTTTCTCCACAAATATAAATCCAGACATAGAAAGAGAGTAAACACCTACCATCACTCCTTGCAGCATCTTAGGGAAGATACAGCAATTGATCAAAATTAAACTAATGTTTGCTATTTCCACTGAGTCTAGGGAAGAACATGTAAAAGTGACCGGAAGGTGTGGAGTTCGAAAGAAATTGTATGGTGTCTTATCAGAAGCAAGAGATTCCTCTTTTGGCTTTCTCCAGCCGCAATCTCATAAGTTTCCGATAGTTTAAAACTGGCAATTATTCATTAATCATTACCAAGATTTGAGCTTTCTAGCTTATTATTATCATTCGATTTCCCCTAGTACATCGCAGACACAAACTCAATCCCAGGAGACAAACCATAATGATAGATTACTTATATAGAACTAGGCTCAACAAATATCCGACAAAGAGACAAAGTGACAAACCATAATGATAGATTACTTATATAGAGCTAGGCTCAACACAAATATCCGACAGAGAGACAAACCATAATGATAACTGAGAGAGACTGAGACAAGTTGATATGACAAATTTTTCTTTCTCTAAGAAGAAGAAGGAGGTTCAGGATTGCAAGAGCATACTTCAATATCTCCAGCCAAATAGCGAACCATTGCTCGATAGGGCTTTATCTTATAACCATCAGACACATCATTGACTTCGAATGAGATGTAGAATGTGACTCCAGCTGACGGATGATAGTTTGCCCTTATAATCTTCCCCACCTCCAAACATTTATCCTATCATCAAAAAATCAAAGTATTATAGATACATCGAATTGACAAACTAAATAAAGAGTATAGTTTTCATCTAAGAGCAAATCATAACTTGATCTGTGTTGCGGTGCGAGAGAGCCTGCTTGGCCAACAAGGCAATTAAATCTCTGTTGGTTTCAGGCTCGTTAACCATTGTGCTATCGTCTAGATCAAATGATCTCCACCCGAAAGTGTATCGATATTTCGAGAAGTCGATTTCATAACCCTGCAAAGAAATCAATTTTCGTCAAGGAAATTAATCTAATAATTGAATAAACTAAAACATGAGAAAAACCCTAACATCGTGTTTCTCCAACTCTGCGTTGAAGAGTTCCAGTGCCTCCTCGTAATAATCGGAATCACAAGAGGAATCACTGCGTCTGTCGTCATCTTCAGTTGTCTCCTCCACCTTCTGACGCTTCGGAGAAGGAAGCTCAAATCTTTCATTACTGATCGGCGATAACATCGATCTCGAACCCTAATTTTCTTCCCGATTCGCCTATTTCAGAAATCCTTCTTTTCGTTTTTTTTTTTTTTTTAAAGCTTCGGTAGTAATACGATTGATATATTAGTACAACTATACAGATAGTAATAAAAGAACCACGGGTCCACGTGGCATTAATTTGTACATAGGTTTTAATTCTACCGAAATTCAATTATTTTATTTTTTGGCCAACACCGTACCGAAATTCAATTTAACCGGGTTACCAAAATTCAATTTAATAATGTATAATATAATATGTATTTAAACTAATATAACTCAACTTTTACAGAAGAAAAAGAAAGGAATACTTTTCATGGAGTTATTTCAAAAACAAAACTGAATCTCATATTAGTAAATGCAATTATTTAGTTTAATCTTGTAAAGAGCATAATACTGGTTAAGTTATAATATTTCAAATACATCGCTGTGGATTACCAGTAAATCGTCTTAAAAAAAATTTAATCACTTGATCTTTCAGTCTCTAATCAATTCATTCAAGTTATTAAGTAGCCTTGTCTATTTCGGATATCGGGTTTAGTTTGGATTATCAGGTTACATATTATTTAGTAAAATAATTAAATTACCAAATTAAACCCGAATCTATATCAATTCAGATCGAGTCGGGTCAAAGTTTTTAAAAAAAAAAATCTGAACAAATTAGATTGATTAAATTTTATATTTTTTTAAGAAAATTAATTAAATATCATAGAATTTAAGCCGTAAAATTTAATTAATTTAATCAATAATAAATTACATATAATTAACAAACTAAACGTTAGTGGCTCAAATATATTCTAAACTAATTACATTATATAGAATATTCGAATAGAATAGTAAATAAATATAATTATATATAACTATATATATAATCGAATTGTTCGGGATATACTGGTAAATCTCAATCCGAATCCGATTTTTCAAGTTCTTTAAAACTATATCAAATCGGATATTTAGGATTATTCAAAATATTACCATATTACATTATCTCGGTTCGGATAGCCCATATTGGACAAAGCTATTATAACGGTTTTGATTGGTAAAGCTTTTTATTGAGCATAATGCTTTGGTAGGAACCAATCATATTTGAGGCCTAGGTCAGGAGCATAATCCTCAACAAAAAGTCTTACCAATCAAGACATAAATCAAGAGATATTGGCATATAATCTTATGATTTTTTTGTCAACGGTAATATTAATATTGGGCCACAGTGGCCGGCCCATTAGCCAAATTCCTACATAAATTTCGTAGGTGGTGGGACTCAATCCCTGGTAATGCATGTGCGCCTGCCTATAGTGAACTTACCATCAGCCACTGGAGTAAAGACCACTTGCAACATATAATCCAATGATTTTATCTAAAAATATATTTGATGAAAACTCTTTAAGGAAATCAACTAGGTATTTTTTTCCAACTTTACTCATTCACAATAAACGATGATATCAATGTTGGGGAACAGCATCCACGAAAGACTGATTCCGAGCAAGCCCCCTAACACTATGGGCAAGGAAATCAGCTTTGTGGTTAAGAGAACGAGGGATACAAGAAATAGAA
>OVBA01001902.1:0-38704 GCA_900406435.1 Lepidium aucheri
TATTAATAATTATTATTAGTATTATTATTTTGCTGGAAAACGGGCAGCAATTTACACTTGATTTCTTATATAATTTTCCACAGGTACCTGAAGCATATTGACAATGGCCTTCTGTACTATCTACAGTCAGATCACACACAGGTAAGTCGAGATGCTTTATGACTTTCTTTGATCTCAAGATATTGGAAGTAACTAAACTCTCACTGCTCACTTGTAAAGGGAATTTCTGTTCAAAGATCAGATTTGGTGGGTTTGATCATACGTCGTAATGAACTTGCAAATGACATCCTCGTGGCATCAACAACCCAACAATTGCCGTCAATGTTAAGGGTATGCTCTGATGTCCAGTGATAAAAACTCCTTTTGGAAATATATACTAGATAATGAACACTTTTATTGTTTTGATTCTAGAATCCACACATGTGCCGGAACTGTCGCCATCTGGATGTTTGCACGATTTATCATAAGGTATTTTCTTGGTTCGATGATGAATAATGCTTGGAGTCTAATAATTCACATATATGGGTATACTAAATTATAAGGTTCGAGGTGTCTGAGCATGTAAGGCGTCAAAATTTTAATTTGGATGCGTCTAACTTAATGGTGTATTTCATCTCGTTATATATAAGTAATCAACCGTTGATTTATATCACATTAATTATCTAGCGACCTCAACTGTGTAATCCCTCTTGTTATCTGTTTCTGCATATTAAGCTTTTCGTTGCTCAGAATTATTGTGCATGTAAATCCTTAAGAGTAAAGGACATTTTCAAACATGTTTTGGGGAGGGTTGAACGACCATCTTCATAGTGTTAAACCTTCATCTTATCTTACTGGATTGAAGTTTCTAAAACATCTTGTCTGGCTGTCCCAGGCAGATGGTGGAAACACAGAGAGTAGTGGACTTGGTGATATCTTTGACACACATGTTTCTCATCTTTCAACTCTGCATATCAATTTCCTCCGACACTGGGACAGGCTGATTGACTTGGAAGCTAGAGAGATGCAGGTCAGCCTTGAATACAAAATTTAATGATATACTTGAATACAGATTTAACGACTATTTCTTCTTTGGCTATCTTATATCTATGTTTATTTTATAGCTTCTACAGAAAGATATTGCGCATCCACATTGTTCAAAGGGTAGCCACTCAGCTAGTTGTCTTTCTTCAATGGTTCTTGACATGACAAATGGGTTTCAGCATCATAAATCTCATAAAGAAACTAGATTCATCTATCGTTTTGTACGTCAAAACTCATCTGAATCTAGAGAAAGAATACCCAGTGAAGATACGATTAAGACTGGAACCCCTGCAACTGATGACCTGGATTGCAAACTTAAAACTGGAGATCGCGTGGTACAATCAATTTCCTTACTGTTCATTTGTTGTGATCAATTTGAACTAATAGATGTGTTCCACCCAAGAGTTTTCTTCTGAATTTTCTTGCTTACCAGCATGCATGTCTTTCTGAAAATTTTAGATACGACAACGTGTGATCATATATTGAGGTTGATGAGTGTTTTCACTTGAGAGTATAGATGTCATTTGCCATCTTTCTTTCTGGCGATTTTTTAACTTCCACTCGTAGTTTATGCTGTTTCTCCTGTTTTGGTTATAAATCTTTATCTCCAGATTCTTAGCACAGAAGTCAGCCAGCTGACCGTTGCAAATGGGATTATAGCAGATATTAGTCGCATTCATGTATCAGTAAGTACTATCATCCTAGGTTTCCTTTTACATAGTCTGTAGATTTAGCTAAGATTATCTGCAACAATTTATCTCCATGTTCTTACTCCAGACATGTTTAAAGAGTTCGGTATATTCCATTTCGTTTGTCAACCCTTAGGTTTCTTTTTCCAAGCGATTACGTCTTCCTTGGAGCGAACCTTCTTCTGAGGTATCCAGTCTCTCTCAGGAGTTATGGAAAATTTACAAGGATGAATTCATGACATCATTTTCGGTTATGAGGTGATTTTGTCATTTTTAGTCCATTTATTGTTCCTACCTACATGGGTAATCACGATATTGAGTCATGATCTATATATTGTTTAAGGTTCAACCTCATGCAGCTTTTCATACAAAATAGACAAAGCATCAGAAAAATGATTGTGGATCTTGAGGTAAATTTATTCATCTTTTTTAGATCCCCTTTAACAAGATGATGCCATTTCTTTCTTATATCACTCTTCGTTATTTTCCATGCCTCTGTAGCCTCCTAGATTTGACAATGGATCTATACTGAGCCAGGATCCGGCAATATCATATATCTGGTCAGAAAAGAGTTTAAATAATGATCAGCGCCAAGCTATACTGAAGGTCGTTGCATGATTTTTTTTCATCGATCTTGTCTTGAAGGTCTTATACTTCGAGCATGTCCGAAGGACAATCTTGGTTCTTTGACGAAGCTCATAAAGGACTCGCTTTCTTGCTTTATTTTTCAGATACTCACTGCAAAGGACTATGCTTTGATATTAGGAATGCCTGGAACAGGAAAAACCTCCACAATGGTCCATGCTGTGAAAGCTTTGTTGCTCAGAGGCTCATCTATTCTACTTGCATCTTACACAAATTCTGCTGTTGATAATCTACTTATGAAATTAAAAGCACAGGTCCTTTACCTCTAGCCAACCTTTTTATTTTTATGGAATCGAAATATTTGTTCATCTCTAAGATATCTATAGTTATTTTAAATACACTTGCAGGGAATTGAGTTTTTACGTATTGGTAGGGCCGAGGCTGTACACGAAGAAGTTCGAGAAAGTTGCTTTTCAGGTTTGAGATATATTCTTTAACAATAATAGCTTCGAGTCTTCACAGTGTAGTTGAGACTTATTTTTGTAGCAGCTATGAATTTGTGCAGTGTCGAGGACATCAAAACAAAACTGGACCAGGTCAAAGTCGTGGCCTCTACCTGTTTGGGAATCAATAGTCCCTTGCTTGTTAATAGGCGGTTTGACGTATGCATTATTGATGAAGCTGGCCAGATTGCCCTCCCTGTATGATCTCTCATTCCCTGACAATAGGTTGAGTGAAAATGCATCTCTTATGAAGATAACTTGGAAGTTGTGATATGCTGTGATGACTGGAATTAGTCGCTTTATTTTATTTTATTTTGCATAGTAAGATTTTTAAGCCAGTGGGCATATGTACTCTGACGAAATCCTTTTATGTACAAGAATTGAATGCTAGAGTTGACAACTTAAAGTGAACAATAATAAGAAGTGCACGGTGTTGTGTATTGATCAGGTTTCGATAGGACCGTTGCTGTTTGCCTCTACATTTGTACTTGTGGGTGATCACTATCAATTACCGCCACTAGTCCAGGTAAGCATTTACTACCTCTTTTTAGATTCCTCTTTTTTCCCAGTAGCTTCAGTAGCATTGTTCTGTTGTTGAACTCAGAGTACAGAGGCTAGAGAGAATGGGATGGGAATAAGCTTGTTTCGCAGGTTATCAGAAGCCCATCCTCAGGCAATTTCAGTGTTACAAAATCAGGTTGCCAATATGTACTAGGATGAAGTTTTGTTAGTACGTGTGGTTATTGGGTATGCCTTTCGGCTTTTTTTAAGACATTTTTACGTGCAGTACCGAATGTGCCGAGGTATTATGGAACTATCAAATGCCTTGATATATGGAGACAGATTATGCTGCGGTTCTGCTGAAGTAGCTAATGCCACACTTGTGCTTTCTACTTCCAGTCTTACTTCGTCATGGCTTAAAAAGGTTAGTGTGTTGTTCGTAAACATTTAATAGGTTAGAGGCATCTTCAAGCAACTCGGAACATTTTAACGTAGGTCTGTATATAATACATTTCTTGTTCATAAAACTCTGGATACTTGGCGGTAATGGCATTTGGCTAACAATTAGCCTTGGCCTTGTTAGCCTATGGAATTTAATCGCCACTTCGTATATTGATGTAATGTTTTAGTTAGATAGAAAAGTATTACAACTTAGCTCCAGTCATTGCTTTACAATAGTTGCTATATTGTACACTGATTCTGTGTATTTTTTCCAGTAATATAATCTAATCGTCATCTTAATCATTTTTATGTTTCCATTAGGTTCTGGAGCCAACCAGAACAGTTGTATTTGTTAATACAGGTTTTTTCCACAACTTTGTAGTTGCTCATTCTATACATGAGCACTTTGCCATATGGGCTGGATTTTTCACGAGACTATATGATCTGTTTTTCTAGATATGGTGCGTGGTTTTGAATCTAGGGATCAGAATGCTATCAACAATCCAGTTGAAGCTTCCATAATAGCTGAGGTACTGTTTAATATGAAAGATGCCTGCTTTTTTTGACGTAACTAAAACTGAAAGAAGCGATAGCTAATGTTTTACTTAGATTGTAGAGGAGCTAGTTAACAATGGCGTGGAGAGTAAAGATGTTGGAATCATTACTCCTTATAACTCACAAGCGAGCCTCATTCAGCACGCCATTTCAACTACTTCCGTGGAAATACATACTATTGACAAATATCAGGTTTGGCTCTAAGACCTATCATTGTTTTCTTGAGCATTATGATTTGGTATGCCCGTGCTCTTCAGTAACCAACCTCTTGATGATCCCACATGTATAGGGAAGAGATAAAGACTGTATATTGGTATCTTTTGTGAGATCACGGGAGAAACCAAGGAGCTCTGCATCTTCACTGCTCGGAGATTGGCATAGGATCAATGTTGCTTTAACTCGAGCAAAGGTTAGATCAAAAGAGCATATGGATATGGTGTTATATAATGTTTATTCCGTCGGATCATTGACTAAACTTTTGGTTTTGGCCTTTGGACAGAAAAAGTTGATAATGGTGGGATCAGAAAGAACATTGTCAAGAGTTCCACTTCTGATGCTTCTTCTGAACAAGGTTAGAGAACAGTCAGGTATCTTGACTCTTTTGCCGGGAGATCTAAAACCATAACAAGTCATCAACAAACGTTTTATGTACTCACAATATAATCTTTACCTCCATTTTTGTCCAAAAGGAAGGATAATAATGTATGATTAATACTTTCCGACTGAGTTTATAAGAAAGGATTCCAGGAGAGCATGAATCACTTGCATAGATATATGAACAGAAAAACGAAGACAGTGTATTAATAACGACGTAGAGGTTTCGTGTAAACGTTGGCTTAATTTATAAACAACTATATATCGAATGATTAACGTTATGAAAGTAAGAAATTGATAAGCCTTTGGTTTGGCTTTGATGAGTTATGTATAAGAAATTGATAGAAGGTTCCAAGAACATATTTTTATCAACCAAATCTTTTTTTATTCATAGAATGATAAAGGTACGCAATTTTCTCTGTTTGTTGAAGTCTGAACTAAAAATGGTGAGCCAAGTAAACTAAGCTCAGAAAATATAGTAACACACCAAACGATACACACAGACTACTCAGGTCTACAGGTTGACCTTCTTATTACGGCAACTTTTCTTTGGATATGAAACAGCTTAGCCCTGAAGACCAATGATACCTGCAAAATGGTAAACCAAAGGCCAGTCAGTTGGATCCTGTTCGATTCTACTAAATCAATTGAGAAGTCTTCAGGATTGAAACTTAGTAATAGAAGATGTGACTCTGTAGACTGCAGTCCCACGAACCTATCTCTAGTATCTTCCCAAACATGAAAAACCATACTACATTTTCAGACAGAAATGATGTAATAGGTGATCGAACTTTGACCAAACCCCAAAATGCCAGAGGATCAATGGAATTCAAGAAGAAAGTGGTGGTAAAGATCCGACTTCTGATAAGACTATATATATGATTATCAACAGGAGATATGAGAAGGGTGCTTTGATTTGCTTACCGCAAGCAATACGGCCACCTGCGTTTCCAGTGGACAAGCTGAGTTCATGGCCTCCTGCAATTGTATTAAAACCAATAAGTCCAGGATATGGTGTTCTTAGGATGGATGTTAAATCATAAGCATTATCCACTACATGTTCTCAAATGGAGTGGTGTAATTATTTGATTCTGTTAGCATGAAAGGAAACTGAAAAAGTGAAACGATGGTCAGAGTTCAGTACCCTTTCCGAGATCATCAGCGTCTGCGTGGACAACAACTGCCCTTCCAACAATCGAGTTTGGTCCAGTCAGAGGAATCTATGAAACGAAACAAAATGTCTCATAAGAAATTGTTTCATACAGGCAGTTCCGGAATAGGTAAAAAAAAAACATAAATCAGGACAC
The DNA here is from genome assembly GCA_900406435.1 of Lepidium aucheri. Classification (NCBI taxonomy): domain Eukaryota; kingdom Viridiplantae; phylum Streptophyta; class Magnoliopsida; order Brassicales; family Brassicaceae; genus Lepidium; species Lepidium aucheri. The sequence goes on from OVBA01001902.1 coordinate 6,199, forward strand.
GGCTACAAACCTGGCAGTCAGTGATTGTAAAGGTGGCAGTTCCTGAGAAAAGCAATACAAAAGATTAAACGTAAATCTATAAACACTAAAGTTGGTCAAATATGAAAAATGTACTGTAAAACTAGAGACTGGGGAAGCACATTTGAAAGAGATGCAAAAGTGCTTCAGAAAAGCTTGAGATGATGAATACAAAAGTTGAGAAATAATACCATCATCTCCAACAGTGATGTTTCCTAGATCACCAGCATGTCGGTTAGCATCCTGTGGGGCACCGTGTGTTTTACCATCAGGGTTAAAATGGGGACCTGTAATAGGAGAATGACCACAAAGATTAAATAACAATCACAATTACTTTAAACAATAATTAGAAGTCCCAATACGAAACACAATCACAATAAGCTCCCTGAACAAAAAGTAAACTCCCAAAGATTCTTATCCATTCAAAATATTCAGAAAGGTGAAAGAGAGGTATAAGAGTTACCAGTAGACATGCAACCGTTAGTGGTGTCACCAAGAGCATGGACATGGAAACCATGGAGACCAGGCTTAAGGCCAGAAATTGTTCCAGTAACAGTGGTCGCCCCTTCAAAAACCAACACAAGAATGTAACCATTTGAGAAGAAAGGAAACAAAACACAAGATGGCTTTAAGAATCATAAAGTGAACTAAAAAAACAACCTTCTCCTTCCTGGGTGAAGAAGATAGTTCCCTTAACACCCTCGCTGCTGTTCAAAACTGCTACTCCCTTTGCCATTGTTTACTGTTTTGGTCTTTGTGATCTGTAGAATTAACAGAAACCATTCAGTGTCAACATATATACAACGACCATGTAAAGATCCAGAAACAGCAAATCAATTCTACAATACATTAAGAGATGATCAACAATAGACAAGGACCACAAATCAAAAAGTATTACAGCTATTGAACACTAAATCTCGTTTGAGTGTATTAAGCACCAAAATATAAATCTTTAATCCATATGAAAATTCATCGAAAACAATGAAAACCCAAAGCGTACATGGGATAAGGATCCCTCTACTTCAACATCTAAGCCATAATACAAAGTCAAGTAGTCTTCAAAAGAGTGATAAACCCATTTCAAAGACGCAGAGTCAAACGATCCACCGATCACTGAAGAAATGAAAAACCCATTTCCTCAAAGATCTATTAGCGGATTCGGACTTTGAATCGGAAAGTATTTAACTCAGTAAAGGGGGGAAACATGTGACTAATGGATCTAAGAGTTCTCAACAACAATCAATAAGAAAATCCAAGACTTGCATGAATCGATCTTATAATTGGAAAAGAACGATCAAAGAAATTAAAACCCAGAAAGAGGAATCTAACAAACACACCTCAGGGAACCCCTTAGAAGAGAAAAACAAGTGTTTGAGCTATGAAATCCTGAATTCTCTCAACGTGCTTTGTTTTGCTTCTCTCTCTTGTGTGTAGAAAGTTGGTTATATAATAGGCACGAGGTCCAAAAGTTGGGTAGGTGATCTTTACTAAATTATTAATTACAATACTCTTTTTATTTTATTTTTTAAAAATATGATATCTTTCCTAGATTTGACTATTCTCCCAATTGGCCCATCTCAATGTCCTAAACTCCAATGGGGTAAATGCAATTTGGAAAATCTATTTCCGGTAAAAAAAATAGCACAAGTAATTCCGATCATCATTCTTTGCGTTTAGGTTTAGCTTTAAGTTGCCTATGGTATTTAGCTTAGTGGTGGATGTAAGTCCATTACATACATACGTATTTGTACAATCAGGAATCAAGTTTCAATATTGACAGAAAAAAAAGTTTAGTTAGGTTTAACTCCAGCTTTTAGCTACTAATAAACTCTAGAATTTTTTTATGTTTTTTTTTCTCTTTCGGTTGATGTTTGCTATGACTGTCTGGCCATAAAAAATCTTTATTCCCTGTTTATTATTATGATGCTTTTACTTCTCCAAGTCAATCTCTCACTTCAAGAATAACATCTTCGGTACTTTCACCACTCTTGAGAAAAAGATTGACGGTAGCTCAAGTCTAGGACCAGTAAATTAAGTCCTAGCGGTTCCAAAATCTCTTAGAGGCGATGATCGATAGAAAGAGTTAAGGAAAATCTAATTTGAAGTAAAAAATCGATGATTTTGCCTTTGTGAGAACATATTCAGTAGCTTGGTTTCAAGATTCGGAGAATAGAGTTGGCCGAATGATGTTTTCCGCTAAGCGCTTTCTTGGCAACTTCACTGACCACCTGCAAGACTGTGGCTTCAACGGAGCAACAAATAGCAGCACTATTTATGTACAAAGTGGCTTTCACCATTATTCTTTTTCGCGATACTTCTATTGGGCGGCATGATTTAAACCAACTTATCCTCTATTTTCTTGAATGTAAATCAGCTGTAATACTGGCTAATTGAACCTAAATCAATGAAACAGTTCTGACAACAATGATAATAAGTATAAAAAAAGTTGCTAAAAAAAACTGAACTTCTTAATATAACGCACACGATTTCTTTATCTCCTTTTCTGGTGGTCGGAAGTTCTCACCACCGCCAGAAAAAGGATCCCATGTCTCCACTTCTCTTTTCCAGTTAGCGTTACCTCTAAAATTTTGCCTACGCTTGCTTTTCGTTTCCTCCTTTGGTTTCTGGTGATACCCAAAATAGTCAGGCCCATTAAGCAAAAGGTTCGTTAAGAACTTTAGCCCGAAGAAAGATCAAGCTCAGCAAATCACCTCGTCACTGATAATATAAAGTCACTATTCATACTGAGCGACGAGCTGGATAACATTTATGACGATTGACGCAAAACGCGTGATTGACGAGATGAGTGATGCAGGATTGACGAGTTGAGTAAATTGCAGAATCAGCGAGAAAATAAAAGGAAACTCTAATCTAATTAACATTTATTGATTGATCAAATAAAAGCGGGATTTACGGAGAGTTTGGGAATAAAAGAGATAGTCGAAATTGTAAAAAGGACAAGAAAAAATACTCTCATCGGAAATATACTCTCGACTTGTAAAACTCCTTTGTATTTTTTTAAATTAATAAAAGGTTTAAGGATCAACAAATTGGCGCCGTTTGTGGAGACCGAAACAAAAAGTCACGTCCTCACAAATCTGAGAGAAGGAGAGAGCATACTTACCAACGATGAGAGAGATTGGACCTTCGGCACACGTTCTGGGAGAACAGATTGAAGGACACGAAGTACACGATGTGACCAATGTTACAGGGAACATCATCCCATCAGGATCACCCAGAACGACAACGTATCAACGAACGTCCCGAATGATCGCAGAGCTGTGAGAGATGGCCACCACAGTGATGGAGCAAGTCCAACAAAGCGAATTACGAAACCAGGAGTTACAACTCCGAATCCAGCGACAAGAGTAAGAATTCAGAAGACAGCTCTCAGAGCTCCAGGAGATGGTCACCAATGCCAGAAATACAAATGGACGGGAAGCCGCTTCAGAAGACACAAACCCACCCAATGGAATCTTGCGAGGAGCACGCATACCTACAATCAGAGAGAGAGAGAGAGTAAACAGACCGGTAGTGTGGGCAGACCCCGTAGTTCAAGAACAGCTAACGAGACCATGCCACAAGATGAGACACGCAAAGAGTCCCTGACCATGTCAAATGAAATGCAAAATCTGAAAGACACGCTGGCCCAAGCAGAAGCTGTATGCCGCAATATTCGAAATAAGATACAATGCATTACGTCACCCGAAGAAGGATCCCAAACAGGGTACCGTTTGGAGAACACGCTGGAGATTGGCGAGCTTAGGCAAACGACATGCATACGCTCCGAGCTGCATCGAGCCATAACAATTGCACCAGAAATCTAGTGTGTAATAGAGCAAATACTAAATACCCCATTCATAAGGAGAATCATTGGAGCTCGTACCCACAATATTGGGAAAATCAAATTCCCACAATACGCAGGGAACACAGATCCCATAGCACACCTCAAGTCATTTTGACTAGCCGCAGATATGTCCCACCTCAAAGGAGAAGAGCGAGATGCAGGCTTCTATAGGTTCTTCTTAGAGAATCTTGTTGGACGCGCCTTAGACTGGTTCTCAACGTTATCAAAGAAATCCATAGACGGATTTGAGCAACTCGCCGAGGTGTTCCTGAAGCAGTACTCTATTTTCATAGAGAACAGGACCACCATTGACAGCCTGCTCAATCTAACTCAGATAAAGTTTGAGCCACTTTGCGATTACATAACACGGTTTTAGGAGATGAAATCAACGAGCATTAACGTCCCAGATGACATGGCCCTGGTCGCACTCAAAAAAGGAATATAGCAAGCCTCGGCGTTCAGCCAAGATCTGACCGTTCGGCCTCCCAGCTTGTTAGACGACGTGCTACATAGAGTGACCAACTTCATTAACTAGGAAGAACAGAGAATTAAGCTCAGACGCCCCGAAGAAACCGGAAAGCACTTCAAAAAGAACGAAGCCACAAAGACGCAGTCGGTGACAAGTAAAGTCCAAAGTAGCAGCCGACCATCGAGCGAGAAGACTGTAACCGGTCGCCACTCATTTTTGGTGGAAAAGTTTAAGAATAAGAAACTGCTGGACATGTCGAAGTTTTGTGATTACCATCAGACGCACGGGGACACTCTGGAGGAATGCAAAGTGGTCTGATAGCTTAAAGAAGAAGGACGATGGAAGAAAGGAATGAAAAAGGTACGAAAAAGCAAAGGAGAGTACTGGAAACGGGATAGGAGCCCGGTTGAAGAAGAAGAAACCATCGAAGTAGGGGAAAATAAAAAGCCCACAAAACCTCGCATCAACGTCATAATTGGAGGATCGAGTCTATGCAGGAGTTCAGTAAACTCCATAAAAGCACATCACCAAAGAGCGGAAACGCAACCTTCAAGCTTGAAAACAAGCCAAAAGAATGATACCAGTCTGGCCATAATCTTCTAGGAAAGCAAAACCACTAATCTCGATAAGCCCCACGATGATGCATTCGTAATTGAGCTAGTTGTCGGAGGGGTAGAGCTAGCAAGGATTTTGGTTGACACCGGAAGCTCCGTCGATTTGTTGTTTTACAACACATTCAAGAAGATGGGAATATAGGATAACGAGCTCGTTGGATGAATGATGACCCTAACAGGTTTTTCTGGCGACACCGCGATTACAGTGGGAACAATTCAACTACTAGTAACGGCCTCGTGAGTTAGGAAAGTAACAAACTTCATGGTAATCGATGCGTTGACCCCATTTAACGCAATCCTAGGAAGATCGTGGCTTTACGCGATGAAGGCAGTTGCACCGACATATCATCAATGCGTGAAGTTTCCAATGGAAAACGGAAAGGGAATAATATACACTAGCCAGGCCGCGTCGCGACAGTGGTACTAAGAAAGTTTCAAGCGAACTCGAGGAGTTGCATTATAGCAATTAACCAGCGACGGGACAATCGCCAGCAAAAAGACAAGAGTGCCTCACTAACCTGAAACCAGAGGATATCAAGACCATCAAAATAGTGCCAGAACCTGATAATCTGGAGAGCGAACTGAGCCTCAGGATATGGTAGGAATCAACCCATCTGTGATAACTCACGAGCTTAATATCGATCGAACTTATAAACCCGTGAAGAAGAAGTGTAGAAAGCTTGGTCTAGATAAGGCGAAAGTAGTTTGCGACGAGGTCGAAAAACTTCATAAGATGGGATAAATTAGAGAGGTCAAGTACCCCGACTGGCTGGCAAACCCGGTAGTAGTGCGTAAAAAAAACAGAAAATGGAGGGTGTGTGTAGATTTCACTGACCTCAACAAGGCATGTCCCCAAGATAGCTACCCGCTCCCGCAGATCGACAGAGTGGTGGAGTCAACCAAGGGAAATCAGTTAATGTCCTTCATGGACGCCTTCTCTGGATACAATCAGATCTTCATGCACCCAGACGAGAAGGAGAAAACACCCTTCATAACTAAGCATGGCACTTACTGTTATCTGGTAATACCGTTCGGACTCAAGAACACCGGTGCGACGTATCAGCGACTAGTGAACTTCATATTCGCTGAGGAACTTGGGAACACTATGGAAGTGTACATTGACGTTATGCTAGTAAAATCAGCAAACACGAAGGATCACATCAGATAATTATGCCGCTGCTTCGACATCCTCAACAAATTTAGGATGAAGCTGAATCCAGCAAAATGTACCTTCGGGGCGTCATCCGGAGAGTTCTTGGGATACCTCATAACCAAAAGGGGAATTGAAGCCAATCCACGCCAGATACGCGCACTAACAAGCATGCATCCACCACAGACGAAGAAGGAGGTCCAACAACTAACTGGGAGGATAACGGCCCTGAATCGCTTTATACCACAATAAACCGATAAATGCTTGCCATTTTTCAAACTGCTGAATGACAATACAAAATTCATCTAGGACGACAAGTGTCAAGAGGCTTTCGAAAGGTTAAAAGCATACCTAGCAATGCCGCCAGTCTTGGCCAAACCAGAAGAGGGCGAAGAGCTTTACGTCTATTTTGCGGTGTCAACAGTGGCAGTAAGCGGAGTATTAGTTTGGTCCGAATCAGGTGAACAATGACATATCTATTACCTGAGTAAATCCCTTACCGAGCCTGAGGAGCGATATACAATGGTGGAGAAAATAGCTCTCGCATTGGTAATGGACGCACGAAAACACTGTCCATACTTCCAATCTTACACGATCGTGGTAATGACAAATCAACAACTCTGCACAATCTTGCATAGCCCTAGTAAGTCACGGTCTCGCATCAGTATGAAGTCGCAAGTTCTCACCAAATTTATCATTGAAATCTATAAAAGAACTGATAAGATGGAAATCGATCAACAACTGTGGATTGTACATGTGGATGGTCATCTTCTAGAAACAGATCCGGGTACGGAATGAGATTAACCTCGCCCAATGGCGAGCTGATTGAACGTTTTTGCCATCTAGGATATCAAGCATCAAACAATGAGGCGGAATACGAGGCCTTGCTTGCCGGCTTACGGATTGCGGCTGGAATAGGGGGTGAAGCACTTAAAAGCTCATAGCGACTCTCAACTAGTAACGAGTCAGTATCACGGAGAATACAAAGCAAAAAACGTCATAATGAATACATTCTTAGAGCTTGTCAGAAATACAACATTATAGTTCGAAATGTTCGAGCTAGAGAGGATCCCATAAGCAGAGAACACAGCCGCAAACGCCTTAGCAGCACTCACATCTACGTCATAACCTCTCGTCATACAGGTATTAGTTATAACCTAACAAGAATCAAGACAGCAGGAACACTATTAGTCATAACCCAACAAGAAGAGGACGACGAGAAACAAGTACAGGAAGCCAAAATTACTGCGCATCTAGAATGGTGGGTCCCAATTAAACAATACATTTTTGATGGGACCACTTCACAAGACCGATGGGAAGCAAGGAAACTAAAGACTCAGAGTGCACGATTCTGTATCATAAATGGACGCCTATAAAAAAGAAGTGTAGCAGGACCTTGTCTTTATGCACAACTAACGACGAAGCGGCGCAAGTTCTAGCAGAGATCCACCTTGGAGTTTTCGAAAACTATTCTGGAGGATGCAAACTGGTGTTTAAGGTCAAGAGACAAGGATACTATTGGCCAATAATGATAAAAGATAATGAAGGCTATTCCAAACGATGTCAGAAATATCAGCGACACGCTCCATCAATGCATGCCCCAAGTAAAAAAATTGGACAAATGGTGATCCCGTATCCATTCATGCGCTGGGCGATGGACGTCGTGGGTCCATTATAACCGTCCGGGAAAAAGCGCTTCCATTTCATCTTAATCGCAACGGACTACTTCACCAAGTGGGTCAAAGCGGAGTCATACCAACAATTAATCGGACCGCAAGTAAGAAATTTTATCTAGAGAAACATCGTTTGCAGGTTCCGAATCCCCGGCGAGATAGTGATCGACAACAGGACTAACATCGTGTCGCCCCAGGTAAAGAGTTTGTGCGAGAAACTCCAAATCAGGCTGACTTCATTGACACCGCGCTACCCTAAGGGAAATGGTCAAGCAAAAGCCACCAATAAGACTATACTTTCGAACCTAAAGAAAAGATTAAATTCAAAGAAATCATTATGGTGAGACGAGCTGTAGTCAGTACCGAACTACTTCATGAAAGAGGACAAAGGAAAGCCAATTCTCGTTAGCTTATGCAGTCGAAGCAATGGTACCAGCTAAACAGAGTGCCCCAAGTCTACAAAGGGAGATGATAGAAGACACAGACATCAACAACGAGTTGCTAGAGGTTCACGTCGACACCATAGACAAAAAATGAGATCAGGCCGCGATAAGAGCACAGAACTACCAACAAATAGTGTCAAAGTTCTTCAATTCAAGAATAAGGACACACAGGTTCAAAGAGGGAGATCTGGTCCTAAGAAAGGTCTTCCAAAACACAAAAGAGGTAAATGTCGGGAAGCTGGGAACGAACTGGAAAGGACTATACCAAGTATCGAACGTGCTCAAAGATAGAGTCTACCGATTGCGAGACCTCGTAATGGGCACAAAAGAATCGCAACCCATGGAATGTTATGAATTTAAAATTTTATTATGTTTGAATGTAAAATCAAAGAACTACGCAAGGGCTTGATTCTGATGGAGGAATACTTAGGCAACTCGTATATAGACGAGTCTAGCCCCTTCTTAATAAAATCTTCTCTTTCTCTTTTTTTTTCGAGGAACGATAAATAAATATAGGAAGCAACAAAGGAAGAAAAATTCATAATTACACAAACCCCAAATTGAAATGACGAGAGGGGCATCCAAAGACAAGTTAAAAAAGGGGGAGAAGGGGATAAGGAACTGAAGCGTTTTAGCCTTGACTCTCCTCCATGACATCGACAACGCGAGCTCGACCATCAATAGTCTCGCTAGCAGTAGGATCCTTGGGATCGAGGGCCGCGGTAACGGAGTCATCGATAAAATAGCTGGCGGGATTGACCGGTGTAGTCTCAAGCAAGGTCTTAACTCTAGGGAACAAGTTCGGGAAAGGTAGCTCGTTCACACTAGGTCATGCTCCTCCTTATACTGCAACTTCACCAACACCAATTTCTCCAGAAGGGATGCTCTCTCGTTAGCAGCGTTGAAATCCTCAGATTCAAAGTCCTCAATGAGCATGATGTTTGATTTGAACTCGCGGATGTCAATACTCGCCACCCACTTTTCTTCCTTTCGAGACCACTTCCCGCGAACATAATCAAGCACCTCTCTCCAACAAGAATGTAGTGCGTTCTTTTACTACTCTTCTAGAGTATGGACCCGAGCAGCGATGTCACTATTCGAGACTTCAAGAGCTCAATCTCCCAGGTCATCAGCTTCTTCTACTCAGAAATAATGGAGAGATGCGAAATAAGCCCTTTCTTCTCCAATTCGAGGGACTTGATTTTTTCGTCATATCAAGTCCAATAGCCTTTAAGAGTCTCCTCGAGCTTAGAATGCGAAGCCTAGAGATTCTCGAACTTCTCGTTTGAAAGGGAGTTCATAAGTTTGGTCTCTTGGGTGAAGACAACATTCTTCATTTTAGTAGTTACCTGAACAATAACAAAGGTCCGATCACAACTCGTCATGGAAGAAGCAAAAAAAAAAAGGAAAAAGAAAAAGTCAAGGTCATGTACTCGAGTTTGCAGTGCGAGAGTGGCCTCAAATTTACCCCGCTCAGACATCTGATCCACAATGGAGACTTCATTTGCGTTCATGAAGGCGAAGACCCCGAGCTGATTCTCGAGAGAGTATTGGCCAGCATCAGTAGAAGAAGAACCCAAAGTCGAAACAGTTGAGTGGGAATGCTCGGCCTGCTTATCACGATGAGATCGCTTTGCAAGAGGGAGAACAACAGAGTTAGAAACAGGAGGCAAAAAAGCTGGAAGCTGGGGGGCAACCTCGATCCGCTGTAGCCGAAAGCTATCATCCTGCCTAGATTTCCTCCTCCTTGGCAATTTTCTTCCTCTTAAGAGCCAAAATAGGCATGTCTGCTATCCGAGTTTTACAGGAAATGAAACCGCGAGCACTTTCGAAGGTTATTTAGCTCTACATCGGATTCTTAGCAAAGTAAATACAAAAATGGTAAAAATGAAGGTTATTTAGGTGTACATCGGATTCTTAGACGATCGAACTCCCCAATCGTCTCTGGAGAAAGCTTGAAGAAGAAGAACTTTGGCATTCAGTGCGTGTCCTTACTAAGGATACCATCGAGAACCCTACGCGTATCACAGTTAGAGAGGTACACCGTCTTAGAGTAAGGGTTTTGCTTTACGATGTAAAAGCAAAAGAGCTCGTAAGCCCTAATCAAAACGTCAGCCTCAGCACCCCGTACCAAATGACCGAGAGCAATACGAAGGAATGACAGACATATTTGGGTAAAGGAAATGTTTAGAGAATGAAGAATCAAAAAAATAGAACTTGGAATCGGGAAACAAAGATGACTGTCGGAGATGTAAATAGCCTAGGCGCCAAGCCATCCCGACGGAGCGTCCTCAGCAGACTTATCCTTGGTGGCCACTTAAGTAACAAAACCTTCCGCAAAGTCGTAGTCGCCGGAGGTCATCAAGCCCCGCCGTGTCTAACGCTCAGGACTTCTTCCGCCTAGAAACCCTCAATTTGACTGGCCATTTTCGGGAATCATTGAAAATAGTCCAGAATCATCACCGTAACCAAAAGAGGCAGAACGAGAAGTCAAAGTAAGAGGTCTAGTACTAGATTCAGAAGCCATGAAGTTTCCAGAAGAAAAAGTGGAACGAGAAGAAGAGTTCATGCACGACAGGCAATGGAAGCGAGAAAACTACCAAAAATCACAAGACAAAACAAAACAAGCAACGAAGGGAACAAAAAATACTTGTTAAAGGAGTTGGCGATAAAATAACTGAAGCCAAGAAGACGAGAAGTTTTAAAACTCTTAAAGGCTCACAACTGGGAGAGCCGGTAACCACTAACCACTAAAAAAGAATCTGAACCGTTCAAATTAAAGAAGAAAATTTTAATCAACGGTTGAGATCATCCAATGAAAGAGACAAACAAGTCAAGCCCACAACTAGTAAGCTCGACAAAGTAAGCTAGGACAACCCAAACGTTACCCCGCAACAAATTCGTCAAGCGGGATAAAGCGCAAACGACAAAGGGGATTTGACTAATGAATACTAATCTTACAGAGAAAGACGAGGTGGTCCCCATAATAAGAAACTGGCCAGGCAAAATATAAATAAAGCACGCTTCAAAGAAAACAAATAGCAAATAAACAATAACCCAAAAGGGGTAATTAACAAACGAGTCCAAATTCAAAAGGAACCGAGATCAAAACGCATAAAGCGGTCAAAGTGCACAAGGAACAAAAATTAGAGACAACAACAAAAAAGGGAAAGAGATGAAAATTCTAAATGGCACTGGTGCCTCCTCATGACAAGGATATTGACTCGCATCCGACATCAGTATCGGGATCCTCCAAGTCCGAAGGGAAGCATTCACGCCCATAGCTCAGGTCAGATACGTCGTCAACCCCATCTTCAAAAGTTTCGAGAGCAAGGCAATCTTTCTCAGTGGCCAAGGAAAAGCTATCGAGATTTGGAGTCCCAGACTTCATTTCCTCTAAGAGCTCGGAGCGAATAGCAGCACGCAACTTGACCACGGTAGTTGGACTGTTTCTTCAAACAATCAAACTTTTGACAAACTCTGGCAAGATGCCTTTTGTACCTCTACTTCATGATACTAGACCTCTTTCGAACAGCACGAGCAGCGGCCTTATCATGAGAGATCTTCCATTGGTGGCGTTCAAGACCTAGGGTCTTCATGACATAGTCGGCCTCTTGACGGGTGGAGGCCAGCTTCCTTTTCGCGCTAACCACATCAGCCCAAAGCTTGGCGATCTCAACATCCCGAGCGACCACCACGTCATTAAAATCTTCACTGAGTCCAACAACGCGTGAGAGGATGAGCCCGCAGCATCTGTGAGTGCACCGATCAAGGATCCAGACTCGAAATCTCTGACCAACCTATTAACCGCAGCCATGAACTACAACAAAAAGGAACAGTTATGACTACAGTGAAAGGAAACCACGGAGAAGGAACACGACACAAAAAGGTTACCATTGCAAAAGCGCCAGCAAGCTCAATGTAAGCATCTTTGGAGGCCATGCTCTCTAAATAAGGAAGGGCATGACCTCGAGACACCATGTGGTGAACAAGCTCGGACAATTTGAATGGATCCTCAATAACCGGGTGATCACGAATATGGTTAAACGACCAAGAGTGATGAGCATTCCCAGAGGATGAGCCTGGAACATCACAAACTCGCTTCGAAGGCCGCTCGCCGCTTGAGAGTGAAGGGTGAGGACGGGTAGTTTGGCTTGGACATGGTTCCTTGCGTCTTCTACTACTCATCGCAAATCCAGCGTCGGGAGTCGAACGAGTAGTGTCGAGAGGGATCTCAGCGTTTTGAATAAGGGATCTCAAAGAATCACCACCTTGATGGTGGCTTGATACATCATCCCGAACAGACCCCCCCGACTGACGTTGAGAATTTAAGACAAAGACGGTCAAAACCTAATACTACAAGAACAGCAAACACAAAAAGATAAGGACAAGAAGGAAACAGACCAGCGCGCATAGGAGAACCGGCTTGGCAACAGCGACAAGGTGAAGGAGATTTTGCCATCGGGTATGTGAGAAGAATTACTGGCAAGAAGGCACGATGAATTCTCTCCGGGCTGAACGAGTTCTAGTGACAGCCGACTCCTTTAAACCTCTCAACCAGGGCGGATAAGTCTTAAGAAGACAAGATTGGCTCGTGAGAAACTACGAACGCAAAAAAATAAGAATATAAATAAATATATCATCAGCATGTAACACAAAATGCTGGATTTAACCACTATTCTAAGGAGACCCAGACCAAAGCAGAATCGCAAGAGTCTAGCACTTAGTCGGGAGGGAAGTTCGCGATTGACTCCAGGAAAAGTTTGAAGCAGAAAGATTTTTTAGATCACCCATCTTGACGAACGAGGAGGCCTTCGAGAAACTTAGTGTTAGGGTTGGCGTAAGCATAAAAGAATGACTGGGGTCTAGCATGGGAAACAAAGAAAATTTAGAGGAAAACCTCCAGTGAAAGCGTCTCGCCAACCTCTTGTGCGAGAACCAAAGAAGTAAGAATAGAACAAAAAAGGTTCGGGATGATGTGTTTGAATGAGAGACCTAACGAACAAAGTAGAAATAGTAAGGGCTCAGGAATAGTGAACGAGAGGTGACAATCCTCGAAGAAGGAGGACGAGATCATCGCGTAATCCGGAAGAAAAGTTGGAGGTAATTGAAGATCGATTGCATCAGGAACTTGATTCCTGACCCTAAACGCTTCTAAATCGGTCGCCAAGAGGAGAGGATGGCAAGATGATGAACTACCAGAAGCACCAGTAGAAGAACGGTTTTTCTTTGATGACCGCTCAGAAGCGCCAACGGCAGAACAAGCCTTCAACGACTAAGGATTTCCAAACAACGTACGGGGAGCCATGATAAGAGGAAAAGAAGGAGATTTGAGAACGAAGAAGAAAGGTTGAAGAAAGTCGATAGAGAGAAAAAGCAAAGACCTAGCGGAAGAGGAAGTGTAATAAATAATAATAAAAGGAACTATAGATAGAGAAATATGAACAGTCCTACCATAATCACACGAGCTCGGCGGTAAGGGTGACAGTTTTAAATAGTAGACCCAAACAATCTGAGATCACGATCAATTGAAGGGGAAAGAAAATCGCAGGAAAAAAGAATTAAAAATCTTCCCAAATCTCTCTGATTCGACAAGATTTGGGGGGCAAATGGTGATATCCAAAACGGTCAGGCCCATTAAGAAAAATGCATGTTAAAAACTTCAGTCCGAAGAAGGATCGAGCTCAGCAAATCAATTGTCACTGATATTATGAAGTCACTATTCATACTGATCAATGAGCAGGATGACATTTATGACAATTGACTTAAAACGCGAGATTGACGAGCTGAGTGACGTGGAATTGATGAGCTGAGTAAATTGCAGAATTAGTGAGAGAATAAAAGAAAACTCTGATCCAATTAACATTGTTTGATTGATCAAATCAAAGCGGGATTTACAGAGAGTTTGGGAATAAAAAAGATAGTCGAAATTATAAAAAAGGACAAGAAAAAATGCTCTCATCGGAAATATACTCTCGACTTGTAAACTCCTTTGCATTTTCTTAAATTAATAAAAGGTTTAAGGATCAACAGTTTCCTTCATCGCCAAAGGTCTTGCAAAGTCGGAAACCTCCTTTCTCACCTTTTACTTCTAGAGGACGGTGGTCATAGGTTGTGAGGAAATGAGATTTTTGTTCCCTCATGGCCTTGTTGAGTGCGAACGCCGGATCTACGTCAATTAATTTTGGATCTGTTGATGGTATTGCTCGAGTGTGGCTGGCAGAGATATGTGCTTATGTTGGTGTTCTCTTCTTTTATCTTGTAAGAGGACAATGAGGAGTTGTTTTGAGTCCACTGGAATTCTCAACCACTTTTCCTCCGTACCATAAAGCATCACACTCGTGGTTTTGAGTATATTCTCTTTTTCTCTTCTCTATGGTCTGTGGTAGAATAAGACCTAGCCGTACATTGAGGACTATTCGTAACTAGGTTTAGTTCCTCCAGCTTGCGTTCCGAATAAGTAGATAAGGAGAATATTTAAATAGGCTTCTCGAAGGAAGGTATCGGTTTTGCTTGCTTTGAGTCAGCTTTTGGAGTAGTGTGTGTCTTGCTAGCTATCATCAGGTCTTAGTAGCTTGTTGGTTTTGCAACTTATTCAGGGTGGGCACTCTCTCCGGTGTTGATCCAGTGCGTTTCTTTCTTGAGGTTGGTTCTAGCCGTGAAGATATTTGTGTTCGCCCCTTGTATCTTTAATAAAGAACTGATCGAGGTCTAGTCATTTCAAAGTCTCTACTTAAACATTAATTAGTCGCTAGCTTTTAACTACACAATTTTTCAGCAGAAGTTTTGTGTCTATGGTTTCAATCTTCTATCTTCGTCTTGCTGGGTTAAAAACCTTCGCTCTTTACATATAGATGTATATCTAATTTGTTATAGGAGGATTCGATTCGCAAGACAATGCAACCATCCTGCTTATGCTTAACCAGCTCGTCTTCTACGTCTCCGGATAGTTCACATCCTTTGGTAGTTTGTTTAGAAAGTTATTCTATGTTTCTTTTAGTAGGATTAGCATCCCAAGCTTCTTGTTTCTTACAAGTTATGGTAATCAAATTCGTCTCTGGGTTTGTAAAATATCTTTTTTCATGCTTTTAAATATGTTAACTATGGACAAAATAAAATGGGAAAAGATATATAAGGATATGCCGTGTATTAGAAGTTATTTGATGGAAGATTTACAAAAATAACCTAAAGTTTGATTTCAAATATAAAAACTAATTTTTTTTGAATTCTATTGCAAAACTAACTCATGAAAGTAATGAATTTATTATTTTTTCCTTATGACCAAACAAAAAAACTGGAAACAAAATTATGTATATACTCTCTCGATAAAAAATAATATATCACAAAAACTTGGTGAAATAAAACTAATAAAGACCAAACCACATAGTTCACAAACAAACTATGGGTTTAGGGTTTTGGGTTTTAACAAGATATGTTAGTAATCCATGTGGGTTTGTAATTTGATTTTTTTGAAATGTAAAATATAATAAAGTTAAAGTTTGAGTGGATTAAGAATGTTTAATCTTTGTTATAAGTTTTTATTTTGATCTTGGCATATTAAATAGAATTTATTAGATTTGTGTTTTAGGGTTTAGGGTATATAGTAGACTTCACACTGAGGTCTACTTTAAATGCAGACTTCAAGTGAAGTCTAATTTCAAAGCAGACATCACGTGAAGTCTGTACGTTGGAGACTTCATGTGAAATATATTCCTTAACTATGAAAATATACTTCAAGAAAAGAGAAGTCTACTTCTTAACATTAATTATTATTTAAATTTTGTAAAAAATAAATAATTATTATATGATTAAACTTTTGGTTACATAACCTTAAGATAAAAAATTATAAAGTGTAAAAAGTAAAATATCACAAAAACTTGGTGAAATAAGACCAACAAATAACAAAAACTTAGGGTTTAGGGTATGGAGTATACTTCACTAGAAGTCTACTTCCAAAGTAGAATGTCTACTTTCAATGTAGAGTGAAGTCTACTATGAAAGTAAACCAATTAATTTAAACTTTTTTAACCTAACCGATTAAACCAATTGGTCTATATCTTCTTCCTCCTCGTGTAATCTCCATTGTTGTACCTGATAAGAAAACCAACAAAGAATCATACTGAATTCCGGAATCAATTCAAAAGAGAGATGTACCTACTTATGTGGAGAACTCTATAACCTTTGTGTGTCATTTTTAGCTCAATTTTCTTTATCGGAACTCAATATCAACATTGAATCAATCACACAAGTTTGTCAACAGGATCTCCAAACCAAAACTCAAGCTACCAGGCGTAGCACAAGAAAGCTAGAGTTGGAACTCAAAACGGGCTACTGCAAAGGCAAACAACATGACCTAAGATCGATCTCCTTATCTTTACTTCTACCCGCCAACCCATGCTAGAACAAATATCTATCTAACTGCAATCCAAGCATGCTGAAGAGGGCGAGAACCAATAAACTAGATACAAAAGGAAATGATAATCACTTTTAATACCAATTAATCAACAAGTGCAACAAGTTAATATAGCACTTGAGGAACGAATCCACAAGAGAACTTAAAACTAACACACTATAACCATCAAAATCAACATCAAACCAGAGCAAATCGATTTTAAATATGAAGTAAAAACTACTAAATTTAAACTAAAAATAAACCAAATTCAAAACAAAACAATAACAAAAATCAAACCAAATACCACTAAACTTGCTCTTAGTATATCACCATACAAAGTAACCAACCACAAATGTAACATCTTTTGCTAAAAGAAGAATCGAGATTATATATCACCATACAATGTATCTCTTTGGTTTGCTACATTTATCATGACACAGAATCATATTAAAAAAAACAATTATTGATGCGAATAAAAAAACTTAATGTACGAATGAATTTGAATATATGTCGTATATAAATCTAAGCATTGTGGAAAGAAAAAGAATTAAAAGCGAAGTAGGTGATCAGAATCAAAATCACGCGTGTAATCACCTCTGAAAAGCATGATTTTAAAATAAAGGCATTCACAAGAATCACATCAATTTTCGAATCTTACTTACATATGTGATTTCACATCTTCTTCGTTAAATTCCTCAATCTCACTTAATTTTTGTTTTCTTATGATTATAAAATAAAAAAAGAGCGGTTACAAAAATATTCGAAAATGTGGTTTTAAGTCGTAACAACAAATATTGGAATTAGTAATTTGGCGTTAGGTGCAACAAATATACACTGACCGGAACCGGATCTCCAAAATCTGAGTCTCTTTTATAATTGTTTCAACACATTTTCATACTTTGCCTTCACTGCTTCTACCCACCCTTCCCTCTTTGATTATTTTTCCCTCATTAATTTCTTCGCTATCTCTCTCTTTCTCTTTCTCCATCGCTCTCTCAATCTGAAGTTCTGTTCGTTCTTCGTTCGAGATACGGTAAGATTTTGATTTTGGTGATTCATTATTAGAGTATTTTGATCATCTCTGCCTTTTGTTTTTCTTTGCATCAACTAGGTTCTTCTTCGTGTTTCGTGTTTTGTGAATCGAAATCGCTAGGGTTCTGGAAGATCCATGTGATCTGAGTTTACTATTTGCTACCGGATCCCGAGGACTCGCTCCTTGGATACGTCGTCGTTCTATTTTGTCCCTTTTGTATTAATTGTAGCAGTTAAGAGTAGTATAAGGCATTTAAGGCGTATTTAGATCGTCGTTGAACTCGACGCTGAGTTCTAGGAGTCTAGGACGATTTGGTTTTCTGGCTAATCGAAAGCGCGTTGCCGACAAATTTTGTCGGCCGGATCGCTTAGTATAGACGAGCGCATTAAGGTACAAAAAATAGAGTCGCGTTTTCGTCTCAGGCCGAGTTCGTGCCGTCGGATTTGGGAACGCATCCTCGACTAGTTAACTGTGGTGGTTCGTTTATGGTTACGGGACATGATTATGCAAACAGGAACAGTTTCTATGAGTGTAACTGAAAAACCTTTTCTGCTTATCCGCATCGGAATATACTACTTGATGTTTTTGTGGGATTTTTCTTTTCTTCTGGCTGACTGTTTGGTTAGATTTCGTTTTATGATTTTCCAAAGAGAGTATTGATCTGATTTCGTTATCATTTCGATGATCAAAAGTTCCATGGTTAAGTGATTCAGAGCTGATCTTGAACAATTTTTCTCTAAATTTTGCTGGGACAGGGTTGGAGATATTTTAACCAAGTGGTGGCTGTTTGAGGCGGAGTGATTTTGCCATAGCAACATGAATATGCCGCTGTTGGATATTCAACCACGAACATTAAAGTTTGTAGGTAAGTTACTAAGGGATGATTCTTATCAAATGTAAGATGATCATTAGTGTAATTCTGTGATGTGGTTTCTCACCTATCATTCTGATTTCCGTAGAAGATGGAAGTCATTAAAGGAGTATCTTTGCCTTGCTTTTAGTATTGTCTGGAATTGTTATCTATGTAAGAGTAATAGTTTCTTCTTTTTGTAGTTGACCTGAAGAAGCAGAGTTCCTGCGTGGTACAGCTAACCAATACAACCAATCGTTATGTTGCATTTAAGGTCGAACATACATTGTTTAAACCTCCCCTCTTTCTTTCTGGCACCAGGATATAATATCTTACAATTTTCCGACATAAATATCTTATTTTAGATAGCAAACTTAAATTAGATATGGTATTGGTTTTTGACAGGTTAAAACCACATCACCGAAAAAGTACTGTGTTCGTCCAAATGTTGGTGTTGTTGCACCAAAATCGTCCTGTGAATTCACTGGTACGCCTACTTTTATATCCTTCCCAACAATACTTGAGGTTCTTGCTCCTACAGTTTTTAGGTTGGTGGGATAAAGTGTTGCATAATGTCTACGTGGGGAAGTGAACTGAAACGTTTTTATGTGCATTAGAGTTTTCCTTTCCTTGGATTTGAACAGTGTCTGGACACTGTTTAGGATCCTAGGCTTTGAGAGTTCACAGTGTAGTTTTTCGTGCGGGAAAAGAAAATATATCTGCATCAGATGGAATTCTGAAAGTTCAAATTAATTCTCATCACGTGGAACCTGCATTTTTGGGAAGTTGAAAATGTTGTTTTGAGTATTCTAAATTTCACCTGGATGATAAAATGGGTTCTTGCACATTCACCTTCAGTCAATACGTTTGGTTAATTGAGTTGTATATGTTGTTGATGTAGTCATAATGCAAGCTTTCAAAGAACCACCTCCAGATATGGTCTGCAAAGACAAATTCTTAATCCAGAGTACTGCTGTGCCTGAAGAAACTACTGATGAAGACATCACAGCTAGTATGGTAAGCGTTCCAACACTATGTGAGCTTCTCTATCCTGAAATCCAGTTATTTAGTCTGCAAGTTTATCTGTATACACATTTATTATTGGCAGTTTTCCAAAGCGGAAGGCAAACACATAGAGGAAAACAAACTCAGAGTCACCCTTGTGCTGCCATCTGACTCACCTGAACTATCTCCAGTCAATGGGACACTGAAGCAGGAAGCAGTATTTGATGATTCAATCCTCAAGGATCGTTTATATAGTCAATCAGAGACCCTTGCTCCGCCACAATATGTAAGAAGAGTATTTAGGCCTTTTCGCAACCAAGCTTATATAATTTTTAGTTATATATGATAAAGAGTAATTGCCAAGCAGTGAGTGTAGTTCTTTTCCTCCAGGTCTATTTTAGCTTAGCCTAGAATAACAGTTATTAGGTGCAGTAGGCAGTTTGTTACTTTTCTGTTTATTCGTAAACTTTACATTTTTTAGGAGGGTGATATTGTAAAAGAGCCTAGGATGGTTGGACATGATGAGTTAACAACAGCTGACTATGCAAAGGAACTAAAGCCACAAAAAATGGCTACCCTGGATTTTATGGAAGATTCATACACTGCTAGTGACTTGAAGGCAACTAAAGGTAGCTACAATCCATCAAAGATGGCAAACGAAACTCTATACGATCCAATCAGTTCTCATAAGGATGCAGATGATGGAAGAGGGATAAAGGCAACAGATAATATGGACGCTCCCTTAAAGAAAGTCTTGGATCTACCTAAGGATCAAGGGTTCACTAACAGTGTACACTATCCTGATGAACCACGGATACCAAAGGACAGAGATGTTGTCCAGCTGCAGAAAACAGACGGTCAGAATATGAAAGCATTGGATGAATCAAAGTTGGTTAAAGACATTGCGGAGATGAAAATGAAAGTCGATGCTCTTGAATCCAAGTTAAAACAGGTTTGGTTATCAAATTCATAAATACATGATTTCTCTGTTGCAATCAATATTACTGTGCTAACAGAGTTAAAAAAAAAATCTGGTGCAGGCTGATTCAACCATATCGAAGCTAATGGAAGAGCGGTCTATAAGCTCCCAACATAGACAAAGCTTGCAACAAGAGCTGGTGAGAACACTAGTGACAAAACATAATAGCTGTTTCTTTCTTATATAACCACAAACTGTTTCATAACTAGAACGGTTGTAATGTAATGATGATGCAGGCGGAAATGAAAACGAAGAAGATAGTGAAAGAAGTGCACATCGGGTTCCCTCTGCTGTTTGTATGCGTTGTGGCATTCATCAGCATTGTTATCGGTTACTGTTTTCGCACTTGACTGTTCAGCATCGTATCAAGTGTGCAGTTGGGAATCAAATAGACAAAAGTAAGTGAAAAGAATCAATTTGGTGGGTTTGGGTTTGCTTTGTTAAACGGTGTTTGGTTGTTGGGGAGAGTATTCTTCAACACTTAAAAAAAGAGATGGATTATATATAGACTGTATAGCGTTGGTGTTAGTTCAACACAAAAGAACATATGTTATGATGATATGCTTTGTTTCTCTTCTCTTTTTTTTTTTCTTTTTCTTTTTACTAAGTTTGAAGCTGCTTATTATTGGACTCGTCTCTCTTTTCTTTATGCACTATCAATTCATTAGCACTCTAGGTGCTTGGGGTATTCCACCTTTTACATATTTGACTTGGTTTTTCTAATTTCGATTTTTGGGTTTAATCAATTTTAAGAATTCATAATTTCATATGGTTCACTTGTTTTTTTCATATTATTTTTGAAACTATAGAAATGTTTGTTTTTTACTAATATTATTTTATATAATAATTAGATATATATGTACTTTTTTGTTTCATCGCTAAAGTATGCACGCAGATGACAGATGTAAATCATAAGAAATATCAGGAATAACACAAAGTAATAAATGAGTCTTTTTGGTATCTTTGTATGATATAAGTAATGAGAATATAGGTTGAGGAGCATTGAGGCAACGAGCCATGCGTGATATCTAACAAAAGACATCGATCTACATAGACTTTTAGATATTTATTCTTAAAGCTGTTTTGTTATGGTTTTCTAATTTATTTCAAGTTTTATACATTCTACGTTTTGATTTTACTAAACTCGACGATGCCCTCATCGACGTGAATAAAAATCCGTTATTCATGGAGAAAATCAATGAAACGATTTTGTTTCTTCTCACGTTTTATTTTGACAATTTTCTTACCACAATTACAACTATTACCACAAAATGTAAATAGCATAGCTTGCGACTCTTTTTCCATTTATGAGTTGATTTCATATTTTTCATAATACATAAACCGCACTCGAGTCCTCCATCAATTCCGCAATGTAATTTACCAACGAAAATTCTAAATTTAGCAATTTATTTTACTATATGTAACGAGTTCCTTTTTTATGGACATATATAAATTAAACTCAAATTTGGTGGGTGATTTACTAAATAATTCAGTAAAGATTACATAAGAGAGATCGATATATATTTTCTTATGGAGCTTAAACTATCTTCGTTTATTGACTACGCAAAATAGTTAATGGAAAAGGCAAAGTGACTCGTGAGCTTGGCAGATTGTGAACAAAAGTAGATTTTAAAGTTCTTCCCTCTTCCTTAAGTCACCCATTAACTTCACGTATTTACATATATACTTATACATGTCGCATTTAATTCATATATATATATACATATATTCACACACCTATAAAGAGAGCATAAGACTCAAAGAGATCTAGAGAGAGAGAAAGATGGGAAGGCCTCCATGTTGTGACAAGATAGGGATCAAAAAAGGACCATGGACTCCTGAAGAAGACATCATTCTTGTCTCTTACATTCAGGAACATGGTCCTGGAAACTGGAGATCTGTTCCTACCAACACTGGTTAATTATCTCTCTCTAACATGTTTCTCTTCTACTGATTGTTGTTTATGTGTATTGATGTTTGTGTCTTGTCTTTTAAAGGGTTACTAAGATGCAGCAAAAGTTGCAGACTAAGATGGACTAATTATCTGAGACCTGGAATTAAACGTGGAAACTTTACTCCTCATGAAGAAGGAATGATTATTCACTTGCAAGCCTTATTGGGTAACAAGTAATCTCAAACCAAAAACCATCCA
This sequence comes from Lepidium aucheri, assembly GCA_900406435.1. Taxonomy (NCBI): domain Eukaryota; kingdom Viridiplantae; phylum Streptophyta; class Magnoliopsida; order Brassicales; family Brassicaceae; genus Lepidium; species Lepidium aucheri. The sequence continues at coordinate 28,824 of OVBA01001902.1, forward strand.
TTTGAATGTTTTCGTTTTATATCTATCTTGATGAAGTATATATGAACCCTAAATCAGCTTATTGTTTATGTGTGGTTGAATCTCTAAAGGTGGGCTTCTATAGCTTCGTATTTACCACAAAGAACAGATAATGATATCAAAAACTATTGGAACACACATTTGAAGAAGAAGCTCAACAAGCCAGAGAGTGATGAGAAAAGCAAATCAGAGAAGACTATGTTGCAAACTTCTGACACAAGAAACACCATTAATCATAGATCTACTTATGCTTCAAGCACTGAAAACATTTCTCGTCTTCTTGAGGGTTGGATGAGAGCATCACCAAAGAGTAACACGGTTAATTTATTGGAACAAAAGATGCAGAATCGGACGAACAATCTCATTGATCATCACATTCAGTTTCCATATGAGCAGCTACAAGGTTCTTGGGAAGAAGGTCAGAGCAAAAGCATTAATGGAGATGATCATCAAGGTCCAAAGATTTCAGAGAATAACAATGGTGATGATGTTTATCATGAAGATGGTGATGATGATGAGGATGATCATAATGTTACTCCACCATTAACATTTATTGAGAAATGGCTATTGGAAGAAACAAGTACTGGAGGTCAAATGGAGGAGATGAGCCACTTGATGGAACTCTCTAATATGCTTTAATTGTGACCCTTTCTCTTTTGTTTTGTTTTCTTGTGAATCTTATTAATGAGACTGCTAATTTTATATACACTAATAAAGAAACCAGAATACATAATATCATATGTGTTTCTTGGTTTCTCTAAGATGTATGTATCTAAATGATTACTGCATCAGTTGTAACTAATCTCAAGTTATCTTCTTATTTATCAATTTATATATAAATCAATAAAATCCACCTTATGACTTATATTCAAAGTTATAAACACATATTATATCTTTATAATTTCAAGTATATATTTTTGTAATCGAATTCATAAAATTGCCATCAAACTTGAGTACCAAACATGTAGACAGAAACACAAAACTATTGTCTTAAACACATAATTTCGGGGATGTGAGTTTGACCAAGTGGTTAATGTTTAGATCTCCGGTCTTTGTTATCGGACTTCGATTTCATGTAGATATGCAATTTCGTGCAATATGGTTTAGAATTTGAGTTATAGATCAGATCTTGTGGATTTAACGGTTGATAAAAACACATAATTTCAGCTATCTCATACAATTGTAATAAATACAAATCCATCCAAATAAACATTTACACATATACGAACATAAAAATTAAAAACAAATATGTAATAATGAACTCTCATGAGGCTTAAGTATGATGTAGAGAGATGGATACAAGAGAGGTTTTGCTCGCAAATCACATCAAGTTATTACTACAAAGATATTAGAGCTCGTGTTGCCTTATAGTCCATAAAAATAAGATAGATAGAGAGATGTATTGAAAGCTTTATTCATTCACAAAAATGTGTGATCTTCATATTTTAAGAAATCAGAAATAATAATGAATATAGAAGTGTAGGGCCTCAATACTAATTATGTATGGATAGTGTAAATGAAAGAGATGAAGCAACACGTAATTTTATCAATGAGCATAATCTGAAATTGGAATATAGTTTACTAATGGAAGTCACTTTCTTCTCTCAAACTTGTTTAGAATTTAGCATTTAGTATTTAAATACATAATTTTGTTTCTTCAGATTTAATCATTTACTGAAGCAAGCAATTTAATACATGGATGGACCTTATTATAAATTTTGGGCTCTAGCTAGGTAAGGTCGTTTACTGGATTGATACATTCAAGCAATCATATCAAGTCTGGCCCTGGACCAAATAAAGCTATTGTAGTAGGCCCGGTTTAAGAACAAACAAAATTAATTTTCACTACAATCAAATACAACTAAAAATTTGACATGGAAAACAAATTATTTTTGTGGGTACTGCTATTTTTTAATCAACATTTAGATTTATGGAAACCTAATTCATAGCTCTTTCACCTTAAAACTCTCTTTTAATCAATTTTTCAGTTTTTTTAAAAAATTAGAGATTAGTCGAGTAGTGACTTTCAACCTAACGCCTAAAACACTAGTCGGAGCCTAAATAATCTTACACGCTTCAGGCATGTTAAGTAAATAATATGGTATATATATATATAGCATGTTTAAATAAATAATATTCTATATATATTATATATAAGATAAAAATAAAAGTCACAGGAAATTTAATATTTATATATAAATATAAAATTAAAAATTTTATTTTCAAACTATATAATAAATAATTCAATGTTATTTAGGTATAAAATTACAATTGATATTATAGATATTTTTAATTTTATATAAGATTTAAATTGAATTTAAGAAAAAAACAGAACGTATAGGCCGACTAGTCACCGACTAAACCGCCTAATTACCATTATAACCATCTAGATTACCCTAATCTGCCTAATTTATCTGATTTTCGCTACTTGAAGCAGACTAGTTTCGCCTAGCGCTTAGCCCCGCCTAGGCAATCGCCTATGCTGATTTTTTAATCACTGATTTTTATAATGGGAAGGAGTTAACCTCGTGTTGGCAGAGTATTTAGTTGAATCATCTATCACAAGACACATGAGTCATTATTTTTGAAAAAAATCTAAAAATTAGTAGATGAAAAAGTAATTTGGTCTAACGGCAGATGATAAGTTCACTAAGTTAACAAACACATTTGCACATCCAGATATCGAGTTTCATTACCTACATTATATAGAAATTTGGCTAATAGAGTGATCAATTGTAGCTTAATATTCACACAAAAAAGCCTAATATAGTGACCTACAAATAAAGTAAATGAAGCTATTAAAATTCATATTTTCGTTTATATTTTCAACAATTAAATTGATAAGACCCGATTTAGAACCAAAATTTATTCAAATCTCTAATAATTTCTCGTAGAGTAAACACAATTTTTAAAATCAAATTCTCATAAAGAAATATGATATTCAACTACGTGACCAACTAGACTTTATTTCCCCTCTACTAAGTTCTTTCCTACCATCAAAATTCTTTCTAACAACTACATTAATTTAGTTTGTTTGTATAATTTATTCCTTAGTTAATAAAAGGAACAAATTTAATCATTGCAGAACAAACATTTAGCTGTATAAAAGTATATGCATGTGTGTACCAAAAAAAAAAAAAAACTAAAAATTAGTTTTGTCTGTATATATATTTATAAATTTCTTTTTTTCCACACTACCTTTGTCGAAAGCCAACTTTCGGCTCTAATCGGTAGCCGACTCTTCGACCCTCTCCACATCTCCCATCTTCACTTTCAATCTTTGCCTACCATTTCATCATTTTATTTCTTATCAATTTATTTTCAACTTTACCAAATTATTCCAATTTTGCAACTTATTCAAGAATTTTTTTAGTCTGTTTCCATTACATGTTGTTGACTCTTTATTTTTCCTAATTGTTAATCAAATAGATCTCATTCAATGTTTCCATAAGGAATTATAATTACTATTATTTCTGTTAATTTATTATTTAGTGATTTCATTGTGAAGACTACGTGCAGTCCTTGCTGGGTCTATTATATTGTATGGGTTCGCTTTTTTTTTTTTGAATAAATATAAAAGCGGGGATCATAATTTTCTGGGAAGGTCTCTTTCAACTTTGCTAGATTTTGGAATTCCATCTTCAATTCTCTTCGATCCAAAGATATTATTCATGACTCTACTGATCTTCATGACTGAAAGGTAAGATTTTTATAAGTTGTTCTTTATATAAATTTGTGGGTCTTGATGCTACGATTGATCTGTTTCGTATATTTGATCAAGCTAGCTTGATGATCTTTCATTCTAATATTGATTTCTGCTCAATATTGTAAGCTGAGCTGTCAATTGTTCTTTAGATCTCTTAATAATCGTCAAATGAGTCAAATACTATTACGAAACTTAAACTCTCTGTGTATGTTTGATTTCTTCGTTTTAGTCAACTTTGTGTACCTGTACCTGTTTGTCTTCCAATCTGCAAAAACTATTTTATATATCGGATTTAATTCTCGACAATAGTTGTTGTTCCGGCTCTGTGATTGTATATGTTCACCTTTGTTTCTATCAACTTTTGTTCATTCTTAATCCAATATGTTGATTTGTATCTCATTGATGCAGATTTGGAATCTGATTGATTCTTGACCAAAAGATGACTAATAGACAAATATCTCCAGTAAAGTCACAGATGGGTTTGCGTAGTTTCACTAGAGCTTTGGCATTAGCCTTTAATGAGTGGATACTCATGTTCATGCTCTTTGTTAACTCTATATTCTACTATGTGATCACGAGGTTTGCTGATTATTCTGAGCTTCAGTCTCCATGTATGATGTGCTCAAATCTGGATCATATTCTCGGGAGGACAAAACATTTAAAGAAAACTCATTGGGATATGATTTGCTCTAAACACAAATCAGAGATCTCGTCATTAGTTTACTGTCATGCTCATGGCAAGCTTGTCGACGTTCGTGGAATATGTGAAACTTGCCTTTTCTCTTTTGCTACAACCAATAAGACAAATGCTGAAACTTACAGATTATTGGTTGGGAAATTGGGTGGAGATTCTAGCTTTGGATCCAAGAGTGATCAAAGCACGGATCCAAGACATTGTATATGTTGTAATCAGTTGTGGATGCCTCAAACCGCTGCTACTCAGGTGGCTGAACCGGAAATGCTACCCAAGATTGGTTTGGTTAGTAATTTGAGAACCAGGAAACCGTCTACACCCAAGAAGAGTGTCAGTTTCAATCATTTGCCTGATGTTGGGTACACTGAGCTCAAGATTCATTCAGATTCTGAATCAGAAGCTGTATTTTCAGATACTGAACTAAAGCAAGAATCTTCACCCAATCACCTGCCTCACGCTGGTTTCTCTGAGACCAAGTTTGGTTTGGTTGGTGATGTGAGAAACGAGAAAGATTTTATAACCAAGAAAAATGCCAGGTTCAATCATTTGCCTCATGTTGGGTACTCTGAGCTCAAGATTCATTCAGATAATGAATCAGAAGCAGTATTTTCAGAAGATGAAGGTGCTGTTGTTAAGAAAGAGGACCGTAACTTTCAGCTCGTGGATCTTGAGACTCCTCCGATCATCACCTTGCCTTATGATTTGGTCACTGAGAAGATGCGGAACCTTGATTTCCAGTTGCAGCCTTTGCTGACGGTAAATGACCGAGACAAAGATCAGTTGCAAGAGATTGATTGGAGTAGTAATTCCTCATTTTATAAGCTTATTCCAGTTAACAGTGTGCCTGAAACATCAGAGAAGGTGTTGAAGGAGGAAGAGATCAAATCATTAGATATTAATCCTTTCTTAACATCAGGGGCCGTGGAACATTCTGCAGCTGTTTCAAAGGAGAAAGAAGATCCGATTCACCTCCAAAATATGTGTTTAGCACCAGATTTTAACGAGTATCCTGCAAACGCCTCCTTAAGGGCTGATACTGAGCTTATTTGCCTCAATGATGTTACTTCAACATCGCCAACTGTGGAACATGCTGCAGTTGTTTCAAAGGAGAAAGAAGATTTCATTGACTTCCAAGATATTTCTTTAGCACCAGAGTTCAAGGATAAAGCTGCAAATGCCTCCTTAAATGAGGAAACTGAGCTCATTTGCCTTGATGATGTTACTTCAACATCACGCACCATGGAACATGCTGCAGTTGTGTTAGAGCAGAAAGAAGATTTGATTGGCCTCAAAGATATTTCTTTAACACGAGAAATCAAGGATAAAGCTGCAAATGTCTCCATAAATGAGGAACCTGAGCTCATTCGCCTCGATAATGTTACTTCAACATCACGTACCATGGAACATACTGCAGTTGTTTTAGAGGAGAAAGAAGATTTGATTAGCCTCCAAGATATTTCTTTAACACCAGAATTCAAGGATAAACCTGCAAATGCTTCCATAAATGAGGAACCTGAGCTCATTTGCCTCGATAATCTTACTTCAACATCACGTACCATGGAACATACTGCAGTTGTGTTAGAGGAGAAAAAAGAATTGATTGGTCTCCAAGGTATTTCTTTAACACCAGAATTCAAGGACAAACCTGCAAATGCCTCCATAAATGAGGAACCTGAGCTCATTTGCCTCGATAATCTTACTTCAACATCACGCACCATGGAACATGCTGCAATTTTTTTGGAGAAGAAAGAAGATTTGATTGGCCTCCAAGATATTTCTCTAACACCAGAATTCAAGGATAAACCTGCAAGTTCCTCCTTAATGGAAGAGAATGACTTTATTTGCTTCAATGATGTTACTTCGACATCAGATGCTGCTAACATTCCTGAAGATCTCTTAAAGGGAAATGAACTTAATGCCGTCCATGATAATTCTTTAGGCGAGGTTCCTGATTCATTCGGTACAAATGAGATCTCTGTTGAGTTGTCCAAGGAGAGGGACACAAATAAAGCTGATACTACCGCTCTGGAATCTGAAGATATGGTTGTATCATCTACAAATTCCATGCCTGAAAAGTCAACCGAAAACTGTAAGTTTAAAATCCATTCAAAAGTAAGGAAACTGTGTTTTCTTATCTAGATTTGCTTATATGAATGACTGTAAAGTTAAGCTCTTTCAAGAATATATGACCTTCTTGAGTAAGATTAGAATTTTAAATAACAGTTACGGAAATGAATGTTTATATCAGGTGTATCAGACAAAAAAGAAATGGACGAGACATCTCTTACGGTTTCTTCACTGTCTGAAATGGCTCCACGGGAGGTAACTTCTCACACAGAAGCATCACTTGAGTTTGAATCTACTTCTTTCAATTCAATGTCGGTGGCAGCGGAAACAAACCAACATTCAGGTGAGTTACTGGATCTTGCGGATGCATACAATATCGTTGTAGGAAATGAGGGCATCAAGGATAGTAATGGAAGAGAAGAAATAGAGAATTGGATGAAGAAAGATACATCTAGAGTTAGTGAAGACCTCAAAGCGCTTCTTACTCAATTATCAGCTTCTCGTGGGATAGAGTTTTTGTCACCGAGAGAGGTAAGCCCCAAGATATCTGTTAACAGTAGTGATCAGGACACAAAGAACCTAGATCATGATATGCAGCTGCTAATTCAGAAGAGAATGCTCGAAAGGAACGAGAGTAGCTTGTCGTTGGAAGGATTTTCTGTGAGCGAAATCGAGGGAGAAAGTGAGAGTGATCGGTTGAAAAGGCAGGTTGATTATGACAAGAAACTGCTAACTGGTTTATATAAAGAATTAGAGGAAGAAAGAAGCGCTTCAGCTATTGCTACAAACCAAGCAATGGCTATGATTACGAGGTTGCAGGAAGAGAAGGCTTTGTTTCAAATGGAAGCTTTGCAGAACCTGAGGATGATGGAAGAGCAAGCAGAGTATGATATGGAAGCAATACAGAGACTGAATGATCTACTTGTTGAGAGAGAAAAACTAATTCAAGATTTAGAAGCTGAGATTGAATACTTCCGTGATCAGACCCCACAGAAGAAGAACAAGATAGATGTTGCAGAAAATGTGACCGAGATTCATTCGCCTAGTGAGGGAGTGAGCAATAAGATACAGAATTGTTTGAATGGGTTCAACGAAGAGAGATTATATATTACCAATTATCTGGAGGAGATTGAAAAGAGAGTAACTGGCGAGGCTCATGTAGATAATCTACCTACACAAGAATCTGTTTCTGAGCTACATGAGAGAGTAGAAAGGCTGAAAGGAGACTTATACTTCCTAGAACAGGTTATGAATTCTCTCGGGCAGGGGAACGAAGGAGTGCAATTTGTCAAGGAAATAGCTTCTCATTTGCAAACTCTACAGAGTCACGGCATAAAAAGACAAGATCATACAGAGAGTTGATGAGTGTAACAACCTTCACAAAGGTATGTCCTTTCTGCTTCACTTTTATGGGCAAAATGTACAAAATTCTATTTCTTCATATGTTGTTCTGTTCTATGTTAGATAACTTAGTGGAGAAGATATTGTAAAGGAATCTAAAAGAAGTTCAAGAGTGGTGATGAAGCTTAACGAAACTGTACAGAATCTTCTTCATGACCTTCCCCTTTCATATACAGACAGATTTTTACAATGTCATTTTTGGGTTTGGTGTTTATAGTCTTCTTGTGGGTTTTTACATTCTTTGTGTTTGTTCATTTTTCTTTTAGAATTCGAGTAAAGAGTGAATGTGAGTTTGTTCTTAAAGTTCTCATTTTGATTTGATTTTTATCCTATTTAGTTAGTTTTGATACTTTTGTATCGCATGTCAACAGTCATGCAAACTTGTTGTACATTAATTCTCAGTTATACGGATGTGCTTTGTTTAAACTCATATTCCTTTGTTGGTTGTAAGAAACAATGTTACAGCAAAGAACTCAAGTTTTGAAAAATAAGAAGTTTTATAGAAATTAAAAAGGAAAAAAATACAATGAAAGAGGCAAAACCTAATATCAAAAATATTCAATTCTTTGTAATCTTTCTTATGTCTTTTTGAGATTCTAGTTTGAAACTTCGAGAACTCACCCTGCTCTGTCTTAATCACCTCCTCTTAAGCTTCTTAATTACTCTCTGAAACATGCATTTCCTTTGCATCATTTATGTCTCATTCTTGTACAGATTCATCTCTCACTTCTTTGCTTAGTTGGAGATTGTATCACAGAACATGCCACAGCTTGTGCCCAATGCCTCAGCCTCGTTTTAACTTGTTGAGGATTATCTCCTGAAAATTCAGATAGTAGAACATTAAAACACCATCATACAAGAACTAGATTCAGAAAGTCTGAGATCATGAAGAAGTACTTTACCTGGAGACATAACTTTTAAAGAATCAGAGTCGCTTATAGGACTACCAAAAGAAGAAGATCGATCTCCAAGGGTACTTAATCGAGAGGACGAAGATCCACGGCTGCTTGGTGTAGAAACAGGATAGATCTGACGGTTCACAGCAAAGTAAAGATCCAATGCAGGCAATGTAGTTGTAAGTTGTTGGCCTTGCTCTTCATTAAACCCAAACCCTAACTCAATAGATCCTTTGAGCTCACTCAAGTCCTCGTCCGTTAAGTAATCTCCTCCTAATTCGTTCTGTTTCCTCTCAAGATGGAGCATTTGGTGACGCCGACGTTCCCAAGCAATGTCTCTTCGAATCTCTAGCATTGAGAGTTGCTTGGAGAGACATCTCTTGGCCTTCACTCTTGGTGGTTCCAGTGACATCTTTTGAAGCTCTTCTGCTTCACTATCGTAAAGCGATGATGATGAGGATGTTGATACACTCAATGCTTCTCCACCCTTCACCATTTTGATCCCTTGGTAATACTATAAATAGCAGAGCCTATGAAGAAGTTGAATCCTTTGTGATTTGTGCCTTGTTTCACAAGGTAATCTCTAGAAACAGAGATGCTGACCGCGCCGAGATGAAGCGCGGCCAGGCACAAAAAGGTAATAGAGGACGACAAAGAATTGAAGTGAATATGAAAGAATTAATCTCAGATATAGAGATTGATAAAAGGTTTTCTGGTGAAGTTTAATGGTAGATAGATAATTTAAACACACAGAAAGGTAAAATGAGTTTTTTTGAAGTTTGTAAACCGCACAATTTGTATGGTTTAAAAGTAGTTTTTTTAAAAAGTTCTCTTTTGCCATTTTTAATGGGTTCCCTTGGGAAGTTTGAGAGAAACCAAAAACGAATCTTTATGGTTTTTGTTGGAATAACCATATCTTACTTGACTTAGGTTTTGCACTTCATTTCAACAGCTAGTTTTCTACTGTAACTTCTTTTTTTTTTCTGCTAAACCAGTAAAATGTAGTTCAAAAATACCTATATTTTTGGTTTTTTTAGGTAAATATATATGAAAAAATTAACTAATATAACCTACTTTATTTTATATATTATTAAGATAA
>OVBA01001903.1:5276-38676 GCA_900406435.1 Lepidium aucheri
TAAAGCTTATTTGTAATCTGAAATTAACGAGAGTTAGGATCTTTAGATTATTAGTAGAGGGGTAGATTCAACGACAGTTGGTTTATCTTTATTTATGTTCAAGCCTAGAATATGATTAGATTAGTTCCTGAATAGTTTCCCTGACAAGAGNTACCTAACAAGAGTTCTAACTCCTGAATAAATACCCGATATCCGATGGCTTTAGTGTATTGGTTTACATCCACGTTAAGTTGTTAGAGTTTATTTCTCTTATTTTGATTGATATAGCTTGCGATTTGATAGAAGTTAAAAATGTGATTTGGTTCTCTGAGGAATTCGACCCCAAAGTACTATTATGTTTGATGTGCACTTGCAGTAGGATACAGGGTTTAAACTCGTTGTATCATGAACCTAATTATTTTCGGTAAATGAAGATGGAAGCTTTTATGCTTGAGAAGTGGAAGGTGAAAGCTTCCAGATATCAATGTCAGGCAGGAAGAAAGATGACTTTGAGGTGGATTGAAAAGGAGTACAAAGCTCAATTTGCTCATCTCCAAGACTATGCTGCAGAAATCATTGATTCTAATCCCAACTCAACTGTCCACATCGAGACAATAAAAAATGGAGAGGGACAAGATGAATTCAGACGCTTCTATGTATGCTTCAATCAGATTAAGAGGAATTGGAAGGAGACATGTCGACCACTACTTGGATTAGATGGTTGCTTCATGGAAGGTGTGATGAAAGGGAAACTGTTGGTGGCATTAGGAAAAGATGAAAATAACCAAATCTATCATGTTGCTTGGAGCTGTGTTCGAGTTGAGAATACTAATAACTGACAAAGGTTTATCTCTAAATTTAAAGAGGACTTGGAATTGGCGAATGGAGATGGCTATATATTAATGTCCGACCAAGAAAAGGTATAAGGTTTCTTATTTTATTGTTTTAATAATTGTGCTTCACTTGGTTTGAGAATATTGTCACATGGTTTGATATGCTTTTGTTAAAGTTCGCACATGGTTTTAGCACATTGTTTTATCGACATTGGTGTTAGGTATGTGATTTGTTTCTATGTGGTCCACTTGAATTTTATAGACGTAGTGGTTGGTATATTATGGTCCACTTGAATTAAGTATATGGTTGGTAGTGTGGTCCATAGTTAATTGTATCAGTTTCATTCACTACAATTCCAGCTTCATCCTTTGGTTTTTTGTTTTTTGTTCAAGTTCTTTGACATACCAGATTAATTTGTTTGGTTAAATGTGTGTTTGTTAGGGACTGATTCGAGGTGTTGAAATGGAGATCCCTAGGGCAGAACATCGAATGTGTGTTCGACACGTATATGCAACACTCAAGAAAACGATGAAAAATAAGCCGTACATGAAGCCATTTGTCTGGAACTTGACTTGGAGATATAGTGAAGCTAAATATAGAAGCAACCTAAACAGGATTTTAGACTATGATAGATCTTTATATGATGTTGTGCTTCATGAATGGCCAAGTGAATGGTGCAGAGCTTTTTTCAGGCTGGGATCATTTTGTGAGGATGTTGATAATAACTTCATTGAGTCATTCAATGCTTTGGTTGTTAAGGAAAGAGGAAAACCTTTTATACCTATGCTAGAGACTGTGAGGAAGTTAGCTATGGTGAGGATTGCCGCTCGATCTGTTGTGAGTCTTGACCACAAGGGAGTGTGCACACCATATGCGGAGGATTTTTTGGCGTCTGAACACGAGATTGCGGCAGAGTGTGTAGTTTATAGAAGTACCAATGGGTTGTTTAAGGTGATCAGATTTGGTACTTTGTACTAAGTGAATTTAGAGAGGAGAACCTGTAGTTGCCAAAAATTTGATCTCTGTGGGATCCCATGTGGCCATGCATATGCTGCAATCATTAACCGAAAGCTGGAACCACATGATTTTGTATGCCACTGGTTTCATACATCACTGTGGTGGAGAACATATGAAAATGGACTCATTCCTATGCGCGGTCCAGCTATTTGGCCATCCACTTATGGAGCAAACGTCTATCAGGCTCCACCACAAGCCATGCCAGTAAGAAAGAAACGAAGTGCTATAGAGAAGAGAAAAAAGGAGTTAATGAGTCTCCTACACAGAAGAAACAGACCAACAATATACTATGCATTGCAAGAAGTGTGGTCATCCGGGACACAACTCACGCTTTCACAAGGAGCCAATCACACAAGTCTGTAATTCCTTTCAATCTGATTCACCTTTCTGTTATTATTCAATCTCATTATTTTAAGCTGTTCTATGTGTTCTGTTTTTGTTTTGTTTGAAGCCTTCTGATGGAGACTCAAGTCAAGGACACTTAACCCAAAGAGAACCAAGTCAGGGATAATTAACACAATTGTCTTTAGTAGATGAAGATTGAGTTTGCAATCTATTGTTGTTTTGTTCCATTTGTGCTTTCACATTATGAAATGGGACCATCGGCTTTTGTCTAAGACAAAACCAATGCTGTAGGTTTTTGAGTGGTACATTTGTTTGTTTATCTATTATGTATTGGATGACTGGATGATGACAACATATTAATCTAATTGGATTTCTTTCTTTTATATGTCTGTCTTTTGACCATGTAAAGGTACAAATGAACAAAATACCACAATAAGAAGTACACAATCCACCACCTCCAACGAACACAATACCACAATAACAACTATACAATCAACTACCCTATAAACTTCAAACTAATACAAACAATCATGAAGAAAATAACCAAGGCAACAACTACTTTCTTGAACCAATTCTTAGCTTCCACCAACACCAAATCAACTCTGTCAAATATACTATTCTCCATCTCTCTTTGCATACTCCCAATGTCCAATCTTGAAGCAGTAAGACTAGCAATTTAGTTTCTATGATATCAAACTCATTTAACATTGCTTTATCCATCCACTTAAACACGTGTTTATCACCACTTAGCTACAAAATCAATCAAAAAGCAGTCATGAATCACATTCTGTCAACTATGAATCAAATGAGAAGTAAATAAGAACAAATGAGAAGTGAATATGAATCAAATGAGAAGTGAATATGAACTAATGAGAAGTGAATGTGAATCAAATGATTACAACGTACCCTATCAGCAGCAACATGAGCACATTGGAAGTACCTTCGTTGCGGATTATCCTTGGATTTTGATAGCTTCAACAAAATTGCTTCCCCACACCAATATCTCCGAGGGATTCCGGTGAAACACCATCCAGGCAACGCACTTGATGAACCACTTGGGTTATTGCTCATTATCGATTTAGATAAATTGACAAATTTTAGGTTTCAGACCTGAAACATGAGATTGTAGATTTTTAACACATTTTCTTACTGAATCGGGTCACAAAACGGGTTGGATTATTTGCCTAATTTGGGTCATAAAGACAAGTACAATTTATTGCTTCGGTCCGGTTTTGCGTGGTCAGAACCAATACCACCCACGATACCAAGGAAACCAATGTGTATGTGTAATTGTATCCGCAGTTACAAACTTTTAAGTGCAATTAAGCTTCCAAAGTAAACTTTAGGTGCAATTTTTAAGATGACTTAAGAATGGGTGAATCTATTGTTATATCCAAACTTCGGGGTAGATCTAGGCTGTCAACCCAAATTAATTTCAAAGCATCAAGTTCAAAACTTTCATTTTCCCTCCGATTTGGTCTTTCCCTCATTTTTGTTGGTTAAAGACATCCTTCCTCTAACATTGTACTCAATGATAGTATTTGTTCTAAATCTAATACTAACCAAGATAATCATAGTTATGTTAAACATGATTTTGCAATAGCATACAAAGATCCAAACCGGCTATCATACAAAACAAAACAATAATTTGCGACCAAACCATTACAAAGGGAAAACCTAAATATTGAACACATCTTCCAAAGACTTCGTTTGACACATAGGATGTCCATGTTCTGCTTTTCATGTAAAGCAAAAATGTGGAGTTTGAACCATAATCATAATCAAAGCATAGCTCAGCTAAACCCTCACCTAAATAGATCCTACGATTTGCATTATCATGCGTAGATGTCAGAATCGTTATCACTCCCTCCTTTTCCTACCTTGTTGGCTTCCTCCGCCCTCTTGATTTATGCAAATAAAATTTTCGTCCCTATTGTCTCTCTTACTTCTGAAACACCATTGACTTCTCGCATTTCATCCTCGTTTCTGTCTTTCCGTCTTTCCTTTCTTCTCAACATTAAAAAAAAGTTACACTATGGCCTTCTGCAAATGCCCCTTTGAACTTTGTGATTCCCAGATAATTCGATATTTGGACTCGTGGCATCTTTCATCCAATTGTTTGCTTGAATCCTTACGAAAAAGAAAGCTCTATACTATGGCTCTACTTCATGGGGTTCACCCTGAAAAGTTGACAAAATATTGCTTTCTAGCTCTGTGAACGTTTTTTCTCTCCTCATGACAACACATCTTGCATTTTCTCCTTGCTTCACCAAAAATGTCTACTTCCCCAAAGCCGAGCAAACCTACTCCCCGACGACAACAAGAACATAACTAATCATGTTGTTTGCAAAAGCTTCCAAACTTATTCTTTCCATTTTTGTGTTGTAAGTTAAAGAGAAAATAGTTCCCATTATCTACATTCCCCAACTCCCATTCTGCACGTGTTGCATGTCAACTATTCTAAAATTGGAGACATGTCCAATATAGATGTATTTTGTGGGGAATTTCGAGTTTTGGATCAAGGAAATTTGTCACATGTGCTAAATGCTGCTCATATTCATAAATTGTTTTATGCCTCCTCATGTTAGAGTTTCCAATTTGATGTCGGTCCCTGATGATGGTGTTGATGTTCTCATAGGTTCTGATCTGCCCTCATCCTCCATGATAACAAATTGTCTGATGATGCATCTCATACCTTTGGGAATCATAGTGGACCTTATCTCATGGCTGACCCTGCTTGTTTTCTTGATAATATGATTGCCCTTAACTATTACATCTCTGATATGCCCAGAAGGATGTATGATGACGGATTTTAGATTGGACATACTTTTACTGCCTAATCTGCTTTCATATCTGCAGCGTTTACCTATGCTGTGAGAAGGCTTTTTCATAGCAAGATAATTAAATTCGACAAATGGAGAATCCTAGTTGCTTGTGCTGACGCTAAATGTTGTTGGAGGAATTACAGCCATTTGATGACCAACTCATACACAATCGCAGTTCATACTATTCAATTACAACATTCCTGTGACGTTCAATCTAGATCATAGTTCAAAAAGAACGCTACATCAGACATCCTCGTAGAGTTTCATTCATCTAAATTTGGCAATGGGAAAATTGGCTCTTGAGCTTGCGAGATCCCTGATTATGTTTTATCTAAATTCAATGTTGCTATTTTATATTTTAAGACATGGACAGCTAAGGAATTCATTCTTTCTTGTTCTAGGGGAAATGAAGCTGAAAGTTTCAACCTTCTTCGCTCTTATCTTCATCTCCTTCACCTATCAAATCCGGGTACAATATAGAAATTTGAGACATCAACTTCTAAGCTAGGTCTTGTTGCTTTTAAGTACTTGTCCTTTGCTTTAGGAACTTCTATTCTTCCGTTCAAGTATATTAGGAAGGTTATTGTAATTGATGGAACCCAACTAAAAGGCAAATTGAAAGGATCTTCATTGCAGCTAGTGGCTAGGGTGGGAACATGCAGATTTTTCCGCTAGCTTTCATAACTATTAATAGAGAAAACGAGAAAGGCAGGTCTTGGTTCTTTCCAAACTACAAGAATTTTTTCCTCACGGACATGACATTGTGTTTATTTCAGACATGCATGCAAAAATTTACTCAGCATTGAAACAAGTTTATCTGCTTCTCTCTCCACAGAGCATGTGTTGTTCATTTTTTCATGAATGTTAGCAACCGCTTCAAGTGCCCAAGATTAGCTGCCATAGTTTCGAATGCTTCTAGATCTTTCACGAATGGTGAATTTAAATACTACTTTAGTCAAGTTAAATGCCGGCCTCTGATGATGGTGTGGATGTCCCCATAGATTCCAATCTTCTCTTGTCCTCCATGGATAACAAAATGTCTGAAGATGCATATGATGTCTTTGAGAATCATAGTGGACCTTATGTCATGGCTGTCTCTACTTGTTTTCTTGACAATATGATTGCCCTAAACTATTACATCTTTGATATACCCACAAGGACGTCTGCTGATGGATTTTATATTGGACGTCTTCTTACTTTAACTTTACTTTCAAACACTATAGTTTCTACATGTGCTGTGAGAAGGCTTTTTCATACCAAGATAATTAAATCCAAAAAAAGGAGAATCCTAGTTGCTTATGCTTACTCTAAATGTCGTTGGAGGATTTACGGCCATTTGGAGACAAACTCAGATAACATCGAGTTTGTACTATTCAATTACAACATTCTTGTGACGTTCAATCTAGATCATAGTTCAGAAAGAGCGCTATAACAGACATCCTCATCGAGTTTCATTCATCTAAATTTGGCAATGGGACGATTGGCCCTAGAGCTTGCGAGATTCCTGAGTATGTTTTATCTAAATTTAATGTTGCTATTTTATATTTTACGGCATGGACAACTAAGGAATTGGCTCTTTCTCGTTCTAGGGGAAATGAAGATAAAATTTTCAACCGTCTTCTCTCTTATCTTCATCTTCTTCGCTTATCAAATACTAGTACAACATATAAATTGGAGACATCAACATTTAAGCTAGGTCTTGTTGATTTTAAGTACTTGTTCTTTGTTTTAGGTGCTTCTGTTTTTGGGTTCAAGAATATTAGGAAGGTTATTGTGATTGTTGGAACCCAACTAAAAGGCAAATTAAAAGGATGCTTGGTTGCAGCTAGTGGCTAGGATGGAAACATGCATATTTTCATGCTAGCTTTCAGAATTATTAATGGAGAAAACAAGAAAGGCTGGTATTAGTTCTTTCCCAACTACAAGAATTTATCCCTGACGGACATGACATCGTGTTTATTTCAAACAGGCAAGAAACAATTTACTTAGCATTGAAACAAGTTTATCCAATATCTCTCCACAGGGCATGTGTTATTTACTTGTTCAAGAATGTTAACAACTGCTTCAGGTGCCCAAGATTAGCTGCCATAGTTTTGAATGTTGCTAGATCTTTCACGATTAGTGAACTTAAGTACTAGTTTCATCAGATTAAACGCCTTAGTCCCAGTTGTGTTATCTTGAAGATATAGGGATAGCTCAGTGGACGTAATCACATTTTCCTGGTGATTTTTTATAATATTATTGTGTAGCAACACCGCCAAATAATTGAATTCTTCTATAGGGAAGGACATTACATATTGTAGTTATGGTTGAGTTTATTAGAACTATGATAATGTGTTGGTTTTCCCTTAGGAGAGCTCATGGACCAAAGCATCATCAAGATGCACCCTTGTCATCGAAAAGTGTCTTAATGCGCACATGATGGAAGCAACTCAGTGTGCTATGTTATCTGCTTCTCCGTCTATCTATTAGGTCAACGACAACATCGATACTATCTTTCAAGTGGACACTATAAACAAGACATGTTCTTGTAAGGATTTTGACGTTCTTAAAATCCCATGCTCTCACGCTATCGCTGTAGCTGGTATTTGTGGTGTTCAAGTTCACTATTTAGTAGACCCATGTTACTCTTTAACAACCTAGAAGAATTTGTATGAAGCTGTAATACATCATGTCCCCAACGAGCACGACTTTGAACTGCCTTTGTCTTTAAAACTCTATAGGAAAACACACGTATTGTGACTGAAAAGTGAATTTTCAGTTGCACATTTAGCAACTGATTTGAGACTGTTGTGCGGCTGATCTGCAACTAAAAAGTGCAACTGATCTGCAATTGAAAAGTGTGACTGATTTGCAACTGAATTGTGCGACTGATCTACAACTTAATAGTGTGACTGATCTGCGATTGAAAAGTACAACTGCAAACTGCGACTGATAAGGTTTGCAACTGAAGTGCAACTACACGTTTTGTCACTAAATCATGCAGTCTCAAATAAGTGAAAATTGAGACTAAGTATTCAATTGCAAATTTTGTCGCACTGTGAGACATGATTTTTTGAGTCTCAAATCAATTGCACTTTTGAGACTAAAGTGCGACGAAGTTTTTTATGACTGCTTCAATCAGTCGCACTTGAGACTCACTTTGCGAAAGTAAAACTGATTTGAGACTGATTGTGTAGTCACAAAACGCATGTTTTCTTGTAGTAAAAGACATCACTATTTTACTGCCAAATACAAAAAGGCATGTCGGAAGGCTAATATATGTGAATATTAGGCTAGTTTTCATAGAACTTGTTTGCATCATTTTCCACCATATATAACTAATTTGATCTTATTCTAGTTATTATTTCACATACTTTTCATTGAGTCTTTTCAGGTGGATTGGAGCCAACTTTTGGAGGTTGGGAAACTAATGATTGGATTCTTGAAGTGAGGAAGCATCAAAGAGAGGACAATTTCTCCAGGAAGAAATATCAACCTGCATGTTAAGATTTTGGGTAGAAATATTTTACCAGAAGCATTTCAGGATGAAAATCTCGACCCCAAGTCGAGAAATTGGACATAAGGGAAATTTTGACTTGGTGGTCGTGAAATGAGGTCGCGACTTTTGACAAACAGCTTTTTTTTAATTTGGTCCAAACCGATTTGTCTTAGATCGACCCGGTTTCATTTTAAGACATTAAAAACCTAATGATTAGGGTTTTTAGACAATATTTCTTCTAGATTCTGAAGAGCCACTTAAGAGAAGAAGAGAGAAAAAGGAGAGAGAGAGAGAGAGAGAGAGAGAAAGAATAGTTGGAAAGCCTTCAGGAGATGATTATATATGGATCATTGTCTTCCATCTATTGAGATTTGTTGATCTTATATCTTCTATTCTTCATTATGTTTGTCTTTGTATTTTTTGTTTTGATACTTATTGTAGTCATGTGTGAGTAGTTGATTGAATGGTTGATGACTTTGTAGATCCTAGGGGTAGATGATTAAGTTTTGATGCTTAAGTTGTTAAATTCTTTCATAATATGTATTCCCTGTGCTAAATTCAACTTGATCACTTGAAAATAGAAGGTAAAAATTTTCCAGTCGGAAGGTGTTTGTGAAAACTCTTGAAATACCATTTTATGAGTTTTCTTCCCAAGCCATTGAGAGATGAAGTTAGGGTGCTTAGTGAGCTTAATGGACTTGAGTTTAAAGCTTATTTATTAATTGACTGGCAAATGAGAATTTAGTTTAATTGGTTGATTGGTATAGAGGTTAGTTCCATGAGAGTAGGTTAATCTAGAATTGTGTTCTATATACTAGGTTGAGCTTAATTGTTTCATTGTGCATCATTAGTTAGTTGTGTTTCCCTTGATCAATTACCTTGCCTAAATCCATTCTCCTTTGATTGATTATCTTTGCATTAAAATTGTTGTTTTTTATTTAAGTCATTTTTGTAATTGAGTTTGTTTTATCTTTGTTTGCTTTAGTTTTCTTTGTTTTAGTTTTAGTAGTCTTTCATTTCAATTCCTTTATCTATTTCTATAGCTTAAGTCCAAATTCTTGAAATTCTAGTTTTGATACTAGATTCTCTATGGATTCGATCCTCAAGTACTATTTTGACGTGTTGTACTTGTTGAAATAAATTGTGTATCACTTTGGTGTTGTTGCCGAGGAATCTATTCAATTAGCTATTAGGATTTGAATTAGGTTTATGACTACAACATGCTGAAGTTGATTTTGAAAGGACAAGAGAAAATTTACAAGAGTACTTTAAACAAGATGGATACCATGGTATATTGCTTGCGAACAAAACTCAAAGGATAAAACCACTCACGAGAAAGGATGGATGAGAGTATGTTGATGGATAGTCATGAATGTAGTTCAGTAATCAATCCATCCACACCAATTAATATCGAAGATCCGAGTAGTTTCACTTATCCTTGTGGCATTGAGAAGAACGATCATAAGTACTTGAGATGGAACACCATTGAGGAGTTGGTAGAGGAAGAGAGTAACAAAACCCAGCTCATATGGAGACAAGTTCCAGCACTAGTAAAGAATCCAACAGAAATGATAAGGAACAAATCGATGATTACCCTTTAAGTGTGTCCAATGCACCAAAGGAGGATTTAAACAATTACCACAAGGGCTAGTGATCGAATTGGAGGATAAATTCCTACAAGAAGCAGAAGAGACCATGCGAATAACTTGAAATTCTTCTTGGTTCCAAGGTTAATGAGAGTTTTGTAAGATCCTTGTGAAAATGTTTTGGTTGTTGCATGCATGGAAGGAAACAATAGAAAACTCAATTGTTGAGAACGAGTCTTCAACTAAGGAACACATGCATGTCTAAACCATATTAAAGTAAGAGATAAAGGTTGAAAAACCTATAAAGAATCGAAAAGGTCCACAAGGAAGGTGATGGCATGGAATCTCGAAAGGCACAACCTTTTAGCAAGCATCTAGACATAATTTTCACCATTAAATTAGGCATAAAAGATCATTGGAAGTTATCAGTCTTTGAGGAGGTTAGTAAGTAAAAGAATAATAAAGTAATTGAATAAAAAATATTATAAAAATTGAGAAAGATGAATTGATAATCAATGGAGAGATTAAGACAGAAAAATAGTTTGTGGAGGAAGAAAAAATAGAATTTGAAAGAAAATGTAACTAAAAAGGGTGTTTATGTTTTTAACCAAAACTAAAACTGGTCGAAATGTTATTTTCCAAAATTTGATGTTTTTGTTGCATAATCTAAAATTAAAAATTCAATTCTGACATTTTTCAAAATAATCCCTAAAATATAAATTTGGCATCTGTTATTAAGTCATCATACATTGTCATTAATATCACACGAGATTGGTGACTTTACCATTTGTTATAAGAGTCATTATTAGTGTTAGTGTTATGTTGATTTGGACCTCACTATAAACTACCATATATAGGATATTATGTAACATTTAGAATTTATATCAAAATTTAATAGCAAAAGTTTCTCTTTCATATCTCTCTAGAATCATCTCTCTAGAATTCAAGAAGTTTCACCGGCCTAATAATGTTATTATTATATCGGTTAAAGTTGTTATTATCTTCAATTTTAGAACGCATTATTAACACGATCTTTTTTGATCAATATAATGTATTATATATATATATATATATAGAGAGAGTGGCTTTTACCACCAAGGTAATTCGCTCTCCATATATATCAAATATTCAAATTTAATTTATATGTTGATATAATGACCGTTTAAATTTGATTTTATATACTGTTATAATGAATGGGTTATGCACTTGGATGATTAGTTCCCCCCACATATATATATATATAATGTTTTATTAAAATTTATATGATGTTATTATAGCCATTTCAAAAATGGATGACTATGTCACCATATTGCCCATACTAATATGATTATTTTAAATGCTATTTTTATATTTAATACTTAGAAAAATAAATGACAAATATTGAGAAGATTAAATTTACATCTCTCAAAATTACTGGAGCAAATTATATTGCATGGACCACCGATGTTGAACATTATTTCAATTCTCAGAAATTATCAGATACAATAGAAAAAAAAGATCGTGCCTATAAAATATAAGGCGAAAGCGATAATTTCTAGAGAAAACATCTGGTTGAAAATATGACACATGACTATGTGCACATAAAAGACCCAGCAGAACTAACAACTAGAGAGAAATAACTCTCCCTCATGTCTTTGAGGAATGGAAAACCTAAGGTTTTAAGATTTTGAAAAAGTGGAGGATTATAATTCCACTATATGAAGGATAGTGTCACAGTTGAAATATTATAGGAAGTCTATTACGGAAGCAGAAATGCTTGAAAAACATTCCTCCATTACAAACAGCTTTCTGAGTTGATCGTGACACTCATCTTATTGGAAAAGAAAAGTGATCTCCTCCTTAAAATCATAATTCCTGACCAACGGAAAGTAGGGCATTTTCTGAAATAAATACAAAAGATATGAGAAATTTGGAGGGGAGAGGTCAAACCAATCCTGGCCATGGCCGTCGAAATAATTTTGGACACGGAAAAACTTACAACCATCAGGGGAGAGGGACATACAAGTGGGTTCGACCAGAAGATCCTTATAAAAGAAAAGATATTCAAAAGAATATATCTCATAAGCGTGATAATGACTACTTTAGATGCGGATCAATGGGGCATTGGTCCCAGAGGTGTCATACATATGTGCATCTTTGTAAATTATACCATAAGGCAAAGAAAAAGAAAAAGAAGTGAATCTCACGGAATATTTTAAGGGGAGTATGAAGTTCTTGCTCTTTAAGAGAATGGAACATGGGAAATTGTGGATCTTCCACACGGAAAACAAACAATCGGTTTTCAATGGGTGTTTAAGGTAAAATTCCAATCCAATGATGCAGTTAAATGTTTTAAATCAAGATTGACATCTCTGTTTATAACTTATATATAATGTGTTATGTTTTATTTTTTATCGTAAATGTGTTATGCATGCAAATGTGTGTGAAAAGAGAGAAAGTTATGTTTTATAATCAATTATTTTATATGTTAAACCAGAGAATTAAGTGCAACGCTAAAATATTTGATTAGAAAGAAAAAAGAAAGAGTTTTTGTTCCTATATATAATAAAATATATAAACTATCAAAATTTAAACTTTAATGTATACATGTAATAATGAGTATTCACATCATATATGTCAAGTCTTGAGAAGCACCACGACAGTTCAAATATCACTGAGAAGTTATATGTAAAATATATGTAATTTCTCCTATGATCACTATCAATGAGAACGATGTAATGACTGAAGATGGATCTGTGATTGAATATGATTATCTAGTGATTGCTACAAGTCATAATGACAAGTTCCCTAAAACTAGAGAAGAGAAGCTTTCACATTTTAAAGTAGGTAATGTTCTTAATCCTTCATGTGATTTTTGTTATTTTCTTTCGTACTGTGACTGATTGTATTGAGAATCTGAGATTGTTGTGAGTGAAGATAGTTGGTTAGTCTTTTGTAGATTAGAAGACAGGGCTTCTCTTTTGGTTGATATTTGCATCATTAAACCAAACTCATCATGTTTTCAATGTTGCCGGTTTAACCGGCAGACCCAATGTTGATTGGTGTGAATCTATTAGAGAATGGTTTATACTGGTTATCGTTTGATCAAAGTTTAGCAAATATCTTTGTAGATTCTTTAAGTATATACGCTTCCTGTTGATAGTATGTTCCTAATTTGTAGCTAAGTCCTATTCTTTAGCATAGTCTATGCACTCTTTGTATTTTAAAATATGGTCGCCATTGGCTTTGAGCAATACAGAAAATATTAAGTCTCTCTTTTCTCTCTATGGTATAAGAGCTTGAACAATAGCAAATCCTGTTGATCCCCCTGTTGCCGACGAATTAAGGAGAACTATCTCTTATTACTATCTCACTTTTGTTGACAACCCTGGAGTTGTGATCTCTCATCCACTTCTTAGAGGCACCAATTATGATGAATGGGCAAGTGGACAGAAAACAGCATTGATGTCTAGGAAAAATTTTGGTTTCCTCAACGGTACTATTGAAAAACTTGCAAAAAATTCTGCAAACTTTGTATATTGGAAAACAATTCAGGTGCTTCTCGTCTCCTAGATTCGAATGATAATTGAGCCAACTCTTTGTTCCACTATTTCTCACCGAGAAATGGCGCAAGACCTCTAGCTTTACCTGAAATGGCGCTTCTATGTCCTCAGTGAATCGAAGCTTCAACAATTGAAATCCGAATTGGCTCTCTGAAAGCAAAGAGATTTGGCAATTGAGTCATATTACGGAAAACTAAATCGCATATGGGATTCTCTTAATAGTCAACGACCTTGCGAAGGTGTCTTTGTGTTTGGACTGGATGATCAATTTTGATCAATTTATGTTTGGACTGGATGATCAATTTTGATCAATTTGATCCTCTATTGTGTCGTGAACACCTTTTCAATCGTTGGAGGAAGTGTGCAATATGGTTAGGTATGAAGAAGATCTTGGTATTGGCAGTAGGGATGCCAAACCTGAAGTATTGGCAGCGACGATGTCAATGGGTGTTTAAGGTAAAATTCCAATCCAGTGGTGCAGTTGAACATTTTAAATCAAGATTGGTTACTCTTGGAAATAAATAGATTGAGGACGAGGATTTTGGAGAAACTTATGCTCCACTAGCTAAGATGGATACAATGTGGATTTTTCTTGATGTTGCTTGTAAGAAAAATTGGGAAATCCATCAGATGGATGTTCACAATGTTTTTCTACATGGTGATTTACCTGAAGAGGTTTAAATGTGTTTGCCACCATGTTTTCAGAAAGAGAATAAGAACAGAGTTTGTAAGCTGAAAAAGTTTGTATGGCCTTCGTCAAGCACCTCGGTGTTGGTTTGAAAAGCTCTCCATAACATTGATAGCTTATGGATTCACATAATCAAAATCAGATTATTTGTTATTCACAATTTCCAAGAATGGCACTCGATTACACATTTTGGTTTATGTAGATGATCTAATCATCACAAGAAGAGGTCCTAAAGCGACACAAGTGTTCAAATCATACTTTTCTTCTTACTTTCATATGAAAGATCTTGGACCACTGAAATATTTTTTTTGGGTGTAGAAGTAGCTCATAATAATTCTGGTATGTATCTTTTCCAAAGGAAATATGCAACAAATATCATCACAGAATCGGGTCTGCTTACGGCTAAGCCTAGTTCCTTCCCTCTTGAACATAATCACATATTAGCTTTTTCAGAATCTCATTTGTTGATGGATCCCAAGTCGTATGATGTTTGCTAGGGAGGCTTATCTACTGGTTGATAACTAGACCCGACTTGGCTTTTTCAGTACATGTCTGTCATAATTCATGAGTAAACCAAAAGAATACCATTAGATCGCAGCTTTGCGCTTGGTTAGATATGTGAAAAACGATCCAGGGCAGGGTATACATTTATGGTCAACTGGTTATCTTCATGTGACTGGTTGGTGTGAATTAGATTGGGCAAGTTGTCCATTGTCAAGATGGTTTGTTGCAGGTTACATTGTACAGATCAGAGATTCCCCTATTGCTTGAAAAACAAAGAAACAAAACACCGTAAGTAATTTTTCTTCTAAAGCTGAATATCGTTTGATTGCATATTTGACTTTTGAGTTGCTCAGGATCAAACGTTTATTGGCTACACTGGGTGTGCATCATAGCCAGCCGATGGATTTATATTGTGATAATAAGTCTGCAATCTATATTGCCACCAATCCAGTCTTCCATGAACGCACTAAATATGTTGAGATTGATTTGCATTTTGTGAAAGATGAAGTGAAGACAAAGACAATTGCACTGTAGCATGTCTCTAATTCAACTCAAATGGTTGATGTTTTGATGAAACCACTTAGTCGTGATTGCTTTGCTACTTTTTTCTCCAAGTTGGGCATACATAATTTTTAAGCTCCTCCTTGAGGGAGGGTATTAGAGAATGGTTTATTCTGGTTATCGTTTGGTTAAATTTTAGTTAATATCTTTATAGATTCTTTAAGTATATACGCTTCCTGTTGTTAGTATGTTCCTGATTTGTAGCTTAGTCCTATTCTTTAACATAGGTGATGTTCCATCTGGATGGAGATACAAACTGTTGTTCTTTTAGACACACTTAAGTGCCTCATCCAAATGAAGCATTTGGATGGGTTTAGCAAATTCATCTAAAATTTTAAAAAAAATCAGATGTGTTTGGAAGATGCATTTAGATGGAGATGAAATTGTAGAAAATAAAAGAGACGAAAATATCCTTCATTATTTCTGAAAATTACAGCAAAATAACAAAAAAACCTCCACACTCTCTTCTTTTTTATTCTCTCTCTTCTTTTTTACTCTCTCTCCTCTTTTTACTCTCTCTTCTTTTCTACTCTCTCACCTCATTTTTACTCTCACTCCTCATTTTTACTCTCTCTCCTCTTTTTACTCTCTCTCATCTTTTTCACTCTCTCTCTTCATTTTAACTCTTTCTCCTATTTTCACTTTTTCTCCTCTTTTCATTATCTCTCCTCATTTCATTATCTCTCCTCATTTCACTCTCTTTTTTTCACTCTCTCCCCTTTTTTTACTCTCTCTCCTATTTTTCACACTCTCTCCTTATTTTCGCTCTCTCTCCTTATTTTCACTCTCTCTCTCCTCTTTTCACTCTCTCTCCTTTTATTGAAACATTTTTTATATTTTTATGCGTTGAAAGTATTTATTATTTTCTATGTATTATAATGTTTAATAATATTTTTGTATTAAGTTTTATAAAATAATTATTTACTGAAATTTAACTATATAATTAATATACAATTTTATAAGTTATTTTTTAAATAGTTTTGATACTTATGTAGTTATAAATATAATTTAAATCATAAAAAATAATTTACACAAAGCATGTCATTTTTTAGTCATTTGGTTGTCAACTACATCCAACTAAATGCACAAAAAAACATAACATAATTTCATGTGAACACATCATCCAGATGTAGTTTTCAGATGAACAAAAAACATCATCCAAATATTTCACATCTGGATGGACAAAAGAACAGCCCCATAATTTTTACACTCTTTGTATATAAAATACGTTCGCCATTGACTTTGAACAATACAGCAAATATTCAGTCTCTTTTTTTCTGTTTAGAATCTCACAAAACCGAGACCATTCGAGTCAACGTTGCTGAACTTTGTTTCTTTATATTATACTTTTCGAAATAGAGAGTAATGATGTGTTTAATCTTATTTTGCTTTTATTAAAAATAAACTAAGCAAATTAAATGGAAAAAGAAAACAAATTCCCAAAACTATAGCCAAGAAACAATGTGTGAAAATTCCTTCCGGAACTGATAATCACACGGTCTCATAAGTCCAAGCAATGATCCTTTTACATCTCCGGTTGAATCCACCGTGAAATTCACCGGTATACCTTCGCATGACATAGTTAAGAAACCATCTCTATAACCGTCTCGATCATATATCTTAGTGCTTGATATGACCTCAACACGAAGATCCCAAACAACACCACTTCGGGGCGTTTTAACCGTTTTGAAAACGGCATGAGGAAACGGTATTTCATTGACAGTTCCGGATGCGATTAACCGCAAAGAATCAGGAGTAGATGATCCAGAGATAAGCTTATTTCCATGGAAGAGACGTGATATGATTGTATGGAGAGAGGCTTCACATGTTTTACTCTTTGTTGTAAACCCGATGTTCCAATCAGCTGTTGCGTTCGCGTTTGAAGCGTTTGAAACGGAGAAGGAATCAGCAAAGACCTCCAAGTAACAAGGTGGTTTATCGGGAAACAATATGATGAGACTCATATAACCGATGGAGAAGAGTACCATCATTGCCAAGGTTATGAGGTAACAAACGCAGAAGGAGACTGAGACATTGCCAAGTTTATAAGCTCTTTCTCCGTTTGCGTTTAGAGCGGTTGAAGCTTGCTCATCACCACATTGGCAATATCTGCTCCTGAGACCACAAGAGTTACAAAGAGACCTTGTCATTGCTGATAATAATTACCAAAATAAAAATTAGCAATGTATTTGTAACCTTATTTTGTTCACTTCAAACTCTTTTTACGCTAACTATTTACCTATTTAAATTTTAATAATGTTTGAGATAATCTTAAAGTATCGTAACAACTTTTTAAATTCAAAAAGCAAGCAATTGATCTTATGATTTAAGAATTTAAATCAAAACGCAATGAACTTGGTGATTGATCTTGTGATTAAGAATATAAATCACATTAAATCATTCTTCATTAACCTAAAACAAACCAAAAGAAAAACGAATAATGGCTAACAGAATTACTCCGGTAGAAATAGAGACCGGAATCGCAAGGCCACAGTTACCAGCCACCGATCCTCCTTCTCCTCCTCCTTGTTTATGGTCGAATCAGAAGAATTCCGTCATCAAAAACCCATTTGGTACGCCATGTTAACATCTGATGTCATTATTGGCATTTTATGTTTGTTCGATATGTTTACCTGCCACGTCAGCTTCTCCGTCAAATCCATCTCTTCCTCTTCCGCCACGTGGCATGTCGATTTTCTCGTGAGAAACCCGACCTCATCATGGTGTCCGGTTTATTACGACGGCAGTGACGTGTACGCCAAGCTAAGTCACTTAAACGCAGCCGTTTTGAAAACCTCGCCTACGCATGGCTCACTTGGTCACCATACGAGTTTCTCGGTGGATTTAGCTACGGAGGTTATTAATCAAACCGACGCCGTTTCAGGTTCTCGTAGAGTCTTCGAATTGAACATGAAACTTAGTGCGAAGGAGAAGCGTTATGGTGTAGGAGATTATGAATATGGATATTTCGATATCAAGTGTCAGAATCTGACTCTCGGTTATCTTAATGTTAAGTGCCATTCGTCTTTCAATTACCCACCGGAGATAAAGTCCAAGTTTGCGTTGAACTCTCCCATTTAGAGTTTGTGAATTATTTGGGATTTTGGGTATTGGCCCGGATTGGATTTCGTTTCATGCCTAATTATTCTTAAAATTTTTCTATTAATTAAATGATCATATTATCATAACAAGTTCAAATTAGTGTTTACAAGTGACCATGCTCTGCTCATGGCTTTTTGAGATATCATTGGTGGTGATGGATCATAAAAGATTCACAAATAAATGATGGTATTGACTGGTTATTGTTTATTAGATAGTTTTTGGTTTTTATTTTTTCAATAAAATTTGTTTTAAGCCATTCAAGTTTTTAGAAATTTGGTTTTTGCTTTTCGAAAAATTGTTTTTCAAATACAATTCAATATTTATGCTTTTAATTTTTACATGTCCTATATAAAAAATAGGGAAACAAGTTTTTAGAAATCTAACATAAATTTTTCTAAAAACCAAAAACCAAATTTTGGAGCTTTTTGG
The DNA here is from genome assembly GCA_900406435.1 of Lepidium aucheri. NCBI lineage: Eukaryota > Viridiplantae > Streptophyta > Magnoliopsida > Brassicales > Brassicaceae > Lepidium > Lepidium aucheri. Next base: position 24,170 of record OVBA01001903.1, read on the forward strand.
AAACTAAAATTAATGACAAAATAAAAAACTAAAAACTAAAACTAAGAATAAAAACTTAAAAATCAGAAACTAGAATCTAAAAACCAAAAATTACTTCTCCATTCATGGTTAATATTTTTGTATCAACTAATTTATAAGTTAAACCCGAAAATTAAATGAAACCGTAATATTTGATAAGAACTAAAAAAAGTTTTTGTGTTCTGTATATGAAATAGATAAATTAGTAAATTACCGAAATTTGAAGTACAATATTACAACATTCATATATATGTGAAATTATGAATACTCACTATGAAAAAAGAGTAAAGACTAACCGGACCGGGGTTATTCGATCGGTTATATAATTAATAGGGAATAAAATAAATAAAAACATGTATGGATTATGGAATACTGATTACGTTTAGCTTGTAGTGGCCCTACTGGGCCAATATTCGAAACTCAAAAGTTCCAAAATTTAGAAATTTCGTTATACCGCCATTGATGTAAGACGTAAGCGAACACGTCAATCACAAATTCCTTTTCCTCTCTGACAATCTTTCTAAGCTTTCTGCGTACAACTGCATATTGTATATATGTATATATATCAACTCCTGAGATTGAATTGGAAGAAGAAGAAGAAACAACCTAACGAAGAACATTCCAAAAGCTTTGATTGTATACGGTTTATTTGGAGCTTGAATCGATACAAATGGAAGGGATAGCATCTGCGTGTAGACAACGAAAGAGGGTGGTAGTAGTCGGCGGCGGAATCGCTGGCTCACTCGCCGCGAAATTGCTTCAGTTCGATGCAGACGTCACACTCATAGATCCGTAAGTTTTTAGCTCAAATTGTTAAGTAACCTCGTTTTAATCTTAAAGCTCAAATGATTTTGTTTGATGATCAAAATCAGGAAGGAGTACTTTGAGATCACGTGGGCAAGTTTGAGGTCTATGGTGGAACCGACGTTTGCAGAAAGAACAGTGATTAACCACAAAAGTTACTTGAAAAATGGTCGTGTTGTAACTTCTCCTGCGATTAATATCACCGAGAAAAATGTAATAACTGAAGATGGATCTGTGATTGAATATGATTATCTAGTGATTGCTACAGGTCACAATGACTTGTTCCCTAAAACCAGACAAGAGAAGCTCTCACATTACAAAGCAGGTAATGTTCTAAATCCTAATATCCATTTCATGTGATTTTTGTTGTTTTCTTTCGTATGTGACTGATTGTATTTGAGATTGTTGTGAGTGAAGATTGTTGAAGGATTTACAACTATTTGACCATTTGATGATCTATTTGGGTGCAGAATATGAGAAGATCAAATCTTCGGAGTCAGTTCTGATTGTTGGTGGAGGTCCGTCTGGTGTGGAGCTTGCTGCAGAGATTGCTGTTGATTTTCCGGATAAGAAAATCACTTTGGTGCACAAAGGACCAAGATTGCTTGAATTCATTGGACAAAAAGCTGCTGACAAAGCATCTGACTGGTTAGACTCAAAGAAAGTGAAAGTGATATTGAACCAATCTGTGGATTTGAATTCAGCCTCAGATGGAAACAAAACATACCGGACTTCAGGAGGTGAAACTATACACGCGGATTGCCATTTTCTCTGTGTCGGGAAACCTTTGGCTTCTAAATGGCTCAGTGGAACCGTTTTGAAAGATAGCTTGGATGGTAAGGGAAGGGTCATGGTCGATGAGTACTTGCGGATCAAGAATCGAAGCAATGTATTTGCCATTGGAGATATCACTGATATCCAGGTAATTGCATCATATCATTGAAATATTCTAGTTCTTTAATTAACATAGTTTCTTAGTTTGATTATATGTTTCCTAATGGCAGGAGATGAAGCAAGGATATATAGCAGAGAATCATGCTACTGTGGTTGTGAAAAACATTAAGGTAATGATGTCGGCTGCAAAAAAGAAGAAGATGTCAACTTACAAGCCTGGTTCAGAAATGGCCATTGTATCTTTAGGAAGAAAGGATTCAGTAGCTCAGTTTCCGTTTGTGACAGTTGTTGGTTGCCTTCCTGGTCTGATCAAGTCGAAAGATCTCTTTGTGGGAAAGACGAGGAAGGCAAGAGGGCTAAATCCTAAAATTGTAAAAAGTTGAGTTCTTCTGTGTGTTTCAGGTTTCATCTTGAGAGATGCTTTTGTACAAGATGTAATCATGTTTGTATTTGTTTCTGTATTGAGTTCAGTCGAGTGAGTGTTTGTTTGCGTAAGGCTGTTGTGTAAATCTAATAATACAGGTATTATTTCACTTGCACTCCAAATTTCCTTACTCAGATGAAGTAAACCGGAATTGGCAATCCTGTATATCAAACAGAACCGATATTTACAGGATTTGATTTGACATTAACCGAAAAATCAAACAAGAAAACCGGAAATTAAAAATAAACAATTGAAAGCCCAAATTGAAACCATTTAAGTGTTGAATGTTTTAGGTTGGATCGGGATCTCCGGCGGAAGCATACGCCGGCGACTTCAATCATCCCAGTGAACTCCTTTGAAGACTTTTGTGAGTCGAGGTTTGAAGATTCAGAAGATAACGATATGTCTCGTGGTTCAGAGAACACTAATGATGAACCATTCAAATGTAATGTTTTACTCTTTTATGTATTTCTTACTTCTTTGTAATAAGCTTTGAGATGCATTGAATCACAATCCTTTGTTCATAATTAGTCTGTTAGATTACCTTGGTTAGGGTTAGTAGTTGCATATCAAGATCTTGGAGCTGATGAAGCTCGCCATCGGTAATTCTCCATCGTGAAGCCTTTTTGATTCCCGTATTTTCGATTTAAAATCCGATGAGATTTTTCTCATCCGATAAGAATGAATCAGTCGGAGATCGTTTGATCAGTCGCTTTCCTCACGTTTTCCGGCGACGATAAGGTGATTAATCACTTGTCGATTAATTCCTCCTCTTCCTTATCTCTTCATTTACGAATACGATTAGGTTTTCACGCCATAATTCAACTCTAACCATAATCTATTCTTCTCTGATTTTTGCTTTGTGAAAATCCATTCACCTGATTGCTTCACTTACTTTTTGATGCAGCCATCTCAGTCGGAGTCCCGCAATCAACACTTCGCCGCTAAGGTGAAGCTAATGTAATTAATCACTCGTCAATTAACTCCTCCTCCTCATCTCTTTATTTTGAATCTTTTGAGTGTCCTGTATCGTCTCTCTCGCTCTTACTTTTCTCAGTTTTGCCTCAGGTAATAATCTTCTTCAGCCAATTCTTCGAGAGATATCCTCAATTAGATTCTCATCGCCACCAGCTTGTCTTGATCGAGTGCAATCACAACAATGGCGAACTTCATCAGCTCCAAGTTCGCCATTTCATAATATTAATTTTGCTTCTTTTTTTCTTATGGTCTTTCTAGGGATAAATTACCGTTCGTTGATGGTACTCTCTATGGTTTTGCGTGTCTTTTTGATTGTTTATGGAGAATGGCAAGATGCTCACATGGAGGTCCCTTACACTGATGTTGATTACATTGTTTTCTCTGATGCTGCATCATTGATGGCATCCGGGGAATCTCCTTACGAGAGAACCACATACCGTTATTCGCCTTTGCTCGCCTTTCTTCTCATCCCTAATTCCATATTTCAACGTTCATGGGGAAAATTTATTTTCTCAGCTTCTGGTATGAATTTTCTGAGTTATTCTCAGCCTTCTTTTGTTTATTTTGTCAAAGTAGAAGAAACATTTGTAGAAAGTTTCAACCTTTTTAGTTAATTTATTAGCTAAATTAAATTTCCATGTTTCAGATTTGCTGGTCGGCTATTTTATCCGTAGTATTTTGCAACAACGTAAGGTGCCTGAGAAGATATGTACATATTCTGTAATGGTATGGCTTCTCAATCCGTTTACGTTCACAATCGGAACCAGAGGGAACTGTGAACCCATCGTTTGTGCCATGCTATTATGGATCATTAACTCACTTATGCAAGGTGCACACCTACTTTTGGGATTAGTACAACTCGAGGGAATGTTTGCTTGTAGTGAATTTCTATTTAGTTTGCAGCTTTATGCTTTAATACCTTAAATGACTTCCATGCTTTTCTTATGAACTGTTTTAGACAGAGATTGGTTTTCTATTTTGTTCTCTGTGGTTTGGTGTGCAATTGTACATGAGTTCATGATTCTTCACAGAGAAACATTATGCGAATCTCCTTTCTTGTTCTTATCAGTATCCAGATTGTTAATATGTCAAACTAATTATACAACAACAATATATTTTTGATATGTAGGTCATTTGTCACAAGCTGCAATTTGGTATGGGCTTGTTGTGCACTTCAGGGTCTATCCTATTATCTATGCATTACCGATTGTCCTGGTTCTCGATTCCCAGACATTTAGATTTGGTCAAAAACCATCTCTTGAGGATTGGAATACTGGTCAGGCTAAGACAGCTACAAGCTCCACGAAGAAAACACCCCACTTCAATCTCATGACAGCCTTAATAAGTTTATTTTCCAGGGAGAGAATTATGTTTGCTTTGATATCCGGGGGAGTTTTTCTAGCTTGCAATGCTATTGCCTTCTATTTTTATGGACAAGAGTTCTTGCATGAGGCTCTCTTATATCATCTGACTCGCACAGATCCAAGGCACAACTTCTCCATCTACTTCTATCACATATATCTTCACTATGAGCGCCAGTTTTCAGCTGTGGAGAAGCTTATCTCGTTCTTACCTCAGTTTACAGTACAGTTTGCTCTAGTCTTCTGCTTCTCGCAGGATCTAGTGTTCTGCATGTTTCTCCAAACTGTTGCATTTGTGGCTTTCAATAAGGTATACAATGCATCACTCTATTCTCATTTTTGTCCAAAAATATCTTCAATAGTTCATTTTCCTGTGCAATCCTCAATGAGCTAAAACCTTATGGTTTTTATCTAACTTTGTATCAATCCATTTCTCTCTAGGTGATAACTGCGCAATACTTTGTGTGGTTCTATTGCCTGCTACCTCTGATTCTACCATGGAGCCGTATGAAGATAAAATGGGAAGGCTTGTTATGCATCATCTTGTGGATTGGAGCTCAGACACATTGGCTCTTATGGGGATACATGCTCGAGTTCAAGGGACTTAACGTCTTTATTCTGCTATGGATTGCGAGTTTGCTATTTCTGGCTGCAAACACCTTCGTCCTCGTCAAAATCATACGCTGCCATCGATTCTCCCCTCTATTTAGACGGTTTGGATCCACCACTCCAAAGAATGTTACTAATAAACTTGACTAAGACTAATCAAATGTTTTTTGCTATGTCTCTTGTATATGATCAGTGATCTGCAAATTTTGTAGTTTTATGTTTTTTTGTTAATGTCTCCTAAGTTATCTTTTCAGGATTTTCTCAAGAAAAGTTTATTGAGATATATGAAATAGCGATTTATTTACCGGAATATGAAATGTTTGTGGAACTTGTTTTGTCCTCAGATTACATGTACAAGAGAGACCACAAAATGCATTATACAACAGGTCACTACTTTAAGGTTGTAAACTTGTCTATATCATCTTATAGGAGTATTGAACTCGAATTCGGTAGAAAGAACAAAAATTTTAATGTCTATGTTAATATAATTTCACAAGCCAAATTATTACACAAATATTGACAAAAATATTTTGGACAGCTTCGGGTTTAGTTGAATTTCCCTAAATTCTGACAGAAAAAACAGAAGTAACTACTCTTAATTATTTAACATGTTTCAATTCAAATTGATTCCGATGATATATATACGAAGCGAAGAATCATCGCTTTTTGATTTGTGTGGAACTGTGGATACGTGTGAGAATTTCTGAAAGCGTCAGACTCACAGAAACCTAAAACTATGGAGAAGATACGAGCAATCGAAGAAGGCGAAATCGGGGAAAAAGGAACAATAATAAGTGAGCCAAATTGGAGCGAGCGAGTTGAAGATCTCGTAGCTGCCGGAGATGTCACGGCGGCGATCTCGTTTCTCGAGTCTTTAGTTACCAACCTTCAGTCACGGTTCGATTCGTCCTCCTCCGGCGAGAGAACGGAGTATGACCTTCAGCTAGCAGCTGCACTCACTCAATTGGCGGATCTCTACTCTTCTCAAGGCTTATCCCTCAAATCCGATGAGCTTCGCACTCGTTCTTCCGTCATCAAGCAACGTGCGCCTGATTGTGATCCTGCCTCTGTAAGGTACTACTGATTTTTTAAAAGAGAGATGAAAAATGTGTAACGGAAATTGAACATCGATTTTTGTGTTAATATGCGAATTATGATTGCAGAGATTCCGGCGATGGAGAGAATCAAGTTATTGCTTCCAATGGCCTAAAGTCTGACCCAAATGTATCTCCTGATGATGGTTGTTCCTATAGAATCCCCCTTGTTTTCTATCTGATTTTCGCTTTTGTTATTGCTGACATTGATCAATTTTCATGGATCTGTAAGGGAAAACGCAGAATCCTACAAAAGACTCCAGCAATAGTTTGGCCGCTCACGATTCTTCAGATGATGGTATGCTTCATAAACACCTATACATTTGTTTTGACTTACCGGATGCGAATGCGAATGCATTAACCTCCTGCATGATAATTGTTTATTATCATCTAATCATGTACGTATGTGTGTATGTTTACATTATTACATGACCTTGGTTTTGTTGCAGATTGGGAAGCTCTTGCAGATCTTGAACCAAGTAAATTGCTTTTTGTAGAAGAGTTACCTGAAATATCAAAGCTTTCGGTTGAAGAACCTAAAGTTCAAGGACCTACGAGACGTGGGAGGGGAACTTTTACTTATAAGAAAGATGTGATGTACAGTGATCGAGCCTTCTCTGAGCCGAGGTTTGAAGATTCAGAAGATGCCGATGTATCTCGTAGTTCAGAGAAAAGTGATGAAGCACTCAAATGTGAGTTGTTACTCAGAATGTTTCCTTTTTTTTGGATTGTAGTATCTGTAAACAGCATAAATAGTATGTTAGATTAACTTATGCTGCTTGTTCGAGGCACAACAGCTGAATTTCTTTCTGCTATTAAATGCAGGCAAGTATGGCACACGCCATGTCCTTGTACTTGCTGATTTTTCTCCAAGTTTGAGAACTACTGATTTGGAGAAGCTATTCAAAGACTTCGATAGTGGATTTATCATTCGTTGGGTCAATGATACAACAGCACTCGCAGTCTTCAAAACCCCTTCTGCTGGTATGTATATGTTATTTGGTTTTCTTCATACATGCTTGATTAACTAGGAGCAGTGGGGTGTTGATCCTTCTGAAGCATCAAAATTTCCCTGTTCTTATGTTGCAGTGGGTTTAAATGTTGCCATTCCACTTTATCTAGGATGGAACCACATAAAACGTACTGCTTAGTTTTAGGCGTAGTATTTGGACGGCTTACAATGTACCTTCTTCCTTTGTTGCTAACTAAGTTTACCGCTGACTCGCTGTGTGATTTGATGATTGGTACAGCTTTAGAGGCTTGCAACCAGGTTCAGTCTTCATTCACCATACGTATTCTCGATGATCATGATTCTCTTTTGGGCTCGATTTCTGGAAAAGGTAATCAACTTTTCATTATTTTTCATGGTTCTGCAAAATAATCCCTCGTTTAATCAGACATAAGCTTCCCCAACAAAACAGATTCTCCTTTCTATCACTTCTATGTGTAATCCAACTTTCAATGTTTTGCAAATCATTCTTCCTTTATCTGCTTGGTCAAGCTGTCTAGTTAATGAAACACCAAAACACAGATCTGATCAAACGTTGGTACTCTTGTTTCTGATATGTGAGTGTGAGTGTGTGACCATGTTATGTTCATTCTACTTCAGACTTGGAACCGCCATCGCAGAGACCAAAAACATCAGCAAGAACAGCTCAACGGTTAATTGCTCACAGCATGGGATTCAAGTTACCGGCTTCTGGATTCGGGGCTAAAGAGCTAAGAGACCAAGAAGCTGCACGGAAAAACCGGATTGTGTCAAGGCAGAAACAACGGGACGATGCTTGGGGAGATGACTAACATTGACCATACGGTTTTGGTTTGCTCAAATTTTCAGGCTTATATTTCTCGTATCTGCTTATGCAAAACCTCAATCCACTTGAGTGATCCTTACATAAGCATTGTTAGTGTTTGTACTTTGTTGTGTATAATTTGTGTGTTCACTTAAATTGTTTGAAAGAGGTTAACCGGAGTGTGACCCCCAACTCAAAAATAAATTGTTAACCGGATTGAATCTTAATCGGTTTATATTATCATCAAAAATCCTTGACCCACCCGGTTAGGCTGAAGGGGCAATAGTGTCAATAACGCATCAGCAAAATCCAAAAGCTTACACCGATTTAGGGCTTTATACTCATTTCCCGCCGATTTGAAGATTTTCAGAAGATCGCGCCTAAACAGAAAAGTAAGGTCTCGCAGATTCAGAGAAAGTGAACAAGTGAAAAGCAAAAGAGAAGCTTAGCGAGAATGAGCACCAGCCAGAAGAGGAAGAAGATACAGAAGAAATTCAAAATCAGAGGCTACACCCTCAAAATCGATGCCTTAGATGAGATTCTCGTCTTCGCCAATCAATTTCCAGACGACGATGACGGAGAGGCTATCGATCTTCTGCTTGATCACTTCCAGCAAGAATCACGTATGCCAATTTTGTTTCTCTGCGCGTATTAATTAGTATCGATTCTGAAGTCGTTTGGTTTCAATAAAAATATTGCCTTTTGGTTTTAATAAAAATGTTGCAGTTCAATCATCTATTGTCGACGCGGAGTCAATTCGTGGAGTGATTAATCTTTTGTTGGGAGCTCACAACGCGCCGGAGGAACCTACTTCGACTGCTTCTTCTTTGGCGGTCATCGACGCGTTTCTGGTACCAAAATATCGATATGATGTTGTTAAGAAGCAGTTCATCGAGTAAGGCTTCTCTATTTATCCTACCTTTTTTCGAATCCTGGGTCAGTGGTTAGTAGATTTTCGCTATTAGAGATGTTACTAAGACTGTGTCAATAAATATTTAAAGATGAGTTAATAGGTGGTTTCTTCTCTTCTGTTGGTTCCTTGATTGAATAGAAGATTTGGTTCGACTTCCTTTTGTAGATGATGGAGCTTTATAGTGGGTAGATGTCGATGTTAATGACATAGCTGATAGGATGATTGAAATGATAATTGTTATTGATTGCAGGCATACGAGTAGCCTTCCTATTCACGGTGAGGCTTCTGCAAAGACAGCAGTCTACAGGGAACGATTCATGTTGTTGTCGCAGCGAGTTTCTCGCGCGGAGCATTTTACGAGGCCAACATTTGATGCTGAAATGTCGCAATTTGAAAACTGTGAGGTTGGTCTAAGTTTCATGTCAAATTTGTTTTTTTCTATTTTTTATTTTTGCGTTCTTGTGTCAAAAATTTGAAACGAAGGAGTTTGTTGCATGTTTTTTCTTGTAGATATCTTCAATTCAGTCTCTAATATCTCAAAGGGGAAGAAAATGGTTGATGGGCGTGATATCACAGTTGGAAGATGGACATTTCTACCTAGAAGACCTTTCAGCTTCTGTGGAGATTGATTTGTCCAAAGCAATATCCTTTTTAAGTTAGGAATATAAAAAAACTGCAAAAGCTGGACATTGCTATTTAACAAAATTATTTAAAGTTTTTCATTCTTATAAAAACATAGAGTTGTATTTGAGTTATTTTTGCTGTGAATAATTATCTTTGACAATCAATACAAGATAACAACAGGATTCTTCACAGAGAATACTATAATCTTGGCAGAAGGCGAAATGCATTTGAACGGTATCTTTCAGGTAAATTACAGCTGCAGGTGGCACTTTTCGCTGCTGCACCTTTCTCTCCCCCATTCTTTGTTAGTTATTTAGTGTTTACAAATGTTAAATCTGAGGTCACAATGTTAGCTATATATAGAAAATATAGAACTAAGCCATGTATAGGTTCTCCCGTGGCAAAAGAATATATATACACAAGTCTCTAGAAGACACTCGAATCAACTAGTCATGCAAATGCATTTTCTTACCAGCAAAATGCTGGTCTGCAACACAGCTTAGTTTTTTAAATATGTTCTTTGACTATCTCGGACTCTTCTAAAAGTATTTTCTCCTCTTATGGTGAAGGTGATTACATGCGGATTTCCTCCTTTAGAAGACAGGGATAAAACACTAAAGATACATTCTGGGTACGACTTCTTCGGAGGTGGCATGTTAACTAAAGAAGACACGGTAAATCTTCGATCCATTGTTTGTACTCCTGGAAAAAAGTTTATTTACTGTTTGATGGAATCCGTTACATAGGAGGTAAGTCACAGCAGAAGTAATATGTGCATTTTGCCTGCAAACAGATTAAATTTGCAGACTTGGAAAGGCAAGCAGTGAACGATAAATTTGTCATATTGTCTGACATATGGTTGGACGATGAAGAGGTGATTTCGAGTTACTCTATTTTAGCATCAATCTTTATGAGTTATGACAATGCTCCTTTCGTGGTTGAGAGCACTTAAGAGCATTGTTTGATCGCCAAAATGTGTTGTCCGTAGAGAAGGTTCTTGGAAAGCTGGAAACAGTTTTTGATGGTTTTGAAAGTGTGGAGATAATACCCTCCTTGTTTGTTTTCATGGGAAACTTTTGTTCTCGCCCATGCAACATAGCCTTTGGTTCTTTTTCAAGCCTTAGGTAAGGGATCATTGTAGTTAGAATATCTTCAATCGTTAGTGGAAATATGTTCTTATATGTTCTGAATACATTCTGAATGACATGTATCCATTTCATTCGCAGGGCACAGTTTGGTAAACTTGGGAGAATGATTGAAAACCATCCACGGTTAAAAGAAAATAGTCGGTTTTTATTCATTCCAGGTCCTGATGATGCAGGTACCATCACCACCTATTTCAAATTACTTTCTAAATAATCTTTAACATCGGTCCATGAGAAAGCAGGACTTATAAAAACTCGTGATATTTGCCAGGTCCCTCAACAGTCTTGCCAAGATGCGGTTTACCTAAGAATATAACAGAAGAGCTACGAAACATTATTCCCGACGCGATATTTTCAAGCAATCCTTGCAGGTGAGTTTCTTAATCTATGTATGAACTTTATTTTCAATCATTAGGGTCTTTGTATACCGAACTGTGAGGATCATTTTATTTACTGAGATAGAACGGAAATAGAAGTGGCAGCATGATCTTATATTTGTAAAATGCAGGGTAAAGTTCTATAATCAAGAGATTGTGTTCTTCAGACAAGATCTTCTGTATCGGATGCGTAGGTCATGCTTAATAACCCCTTCTACAGAAGAAACTGAAGACCCTTTTGAGCATGTAAACACATCTCTCGTCTCCATTTTTTTCTTACCTTTGATATTAGATTTTATAGAAAATGACTGAAACTCCTGAAACGTGTTGGTACAGCTTGTCTACACAATAACTCATCAGAGCCATCTATGTCCTCTTCCTCTTATGGTGCAACCCATCATCTGGAACTATGATCACTCTCTTCGACTCTATCCAACTCCTCATACGGTATTAATTAATCTTCTTAATATTGATCAAATTTCGCACAAAACCTGCCTTATTATTAGCTGGCTTACTGTTGTTTTCGCTGTTTTAAAACAGATTGTATTAGGTGACAACAGTGAACAAAAGGTGTGCAAATTTGCAGGAACAACATGCTTCAATCCAGGTTCATTTTCAACTGATAGCACTTTCGTAGCTTATCGACCTTCTACGCAAGAGGTCGAACTCTCAACTCTTTGATTTACGACAAAAAGAGTTCAAGATAAGGCTGAGCTTATTACAACTATCGTTTCTCCTTGGTTGTAATCTTATTACAACGTATCTTTTCTCTTTTAGTTGTATCTTATTACTTCCTAAAAGATGTCTTAACTTAACCAAACGTTAGTCATATATTTTAATTCAATCCTGAATATATCGAAAAGTGTTTGCATAAATCAACTAAAGTATCATTTCCATTATAATAGGGTCAAGAATAAAATTCATTTAAACTATAGAAATAGCGTGTTTTTTCAGACAAAATTTGTAAGGTTATTGTGTTAACAAACACGATGGTAGAATTGTGAGAAATCAAGACAACTTTCTGGAGAGGTTGACCAAGCCAGTTCCAGTGCACCTGAGTACAACAGTCCCCGTCGATGGATCTGGTTTGATCACAAACTTAGTTCCTAAAAACTCCTTTATGTTCCTCAACGTCTCCACTCCATAAGGAGATAACGTTCCAACTCGAACCTTTGACACGTCTGGTTGGCTTATCGCACACAGTATAAACAGTAAACCCTGTAACAACAGGAATCAACAACACCTACTTTTTAAGGAATTTACTTAGAAAAACAATCGATGTTGGTATTTATGGTAATGTTTTAGAATTCTAAACGTACCTGGTGTGTTGAATCAACAACTCCACCTTTCTCAATCTCATTAAGAAGCCATGAAGCTATTTCAACTCCTGTGTCTTCTGCTGGCTGTCTCACTTGCTTCTCTGCATCGAGATCTCCAGTTTCGTCTGTTCTTGCACAAGACACTGTTGTATCTGCAGAGATGTAACACCCTGTAGTTGTTTCTGCTACCAATGATATACCGTATCCAGGAGATCTGCAATCAAGTAATTTTGGCAAAATTGAGTTCTTATTAGTTAACTATTTATCAAATCTGTCTTCCTGAAAACGAAGAAAGTTAAAGTCGTACTTTCCAGCTTGAGGGCCAGATTTGTGATCTCTAAAAATGTGAACATCAGGAAGGAGATTGTTAAAGATCCCACGAGCTGCGAATCTCATGGAATGTTCAAAGTCAGCAGACACTCTTGCAGAGAAAGTCACACCACGTATCTTCTTCACCATTCCTTCTTCTACCCAATGAACCGCCTGAAGCATACACATTACCAATAAGAAAACCTGATGAAATTGGCAGGGAGGAAAGGAAAAAGGAAATGAAAAGTACATACATCTAGAGTCTGAATATTTGGAACTGTTAAAAGAACTTCTCCACCTCCATCTGGAGCTACTCCACGGGCTTCGATTTTAAGTTCCAAACCTTCTGCAGGCACTCCAAAACGCTTTAAGATATGCAAGGTAGTCGAACGGATTGTGTCAACACTTGGGTCTCTTGAATCATTTGTAATTCCTGTAAAAGTAAAGAATTGTTTGCTCTATCAGAATAAATCCACAAGCTTTTCAAATGTTACTCTACAGAAGCTGGATTTATTTATGATTAGTTCCTACAAGCCAATCTTCATATTGTCAAAACAAAGAGCATGGATTATATAAAAGTTCAATTTTCTCATATGTATAAAGGTTAGTAAATACTCTTACGCTTCTGTCTTCATTAAGACCAGAGTAACAAGTAACATAAATTCGGGATTTAACAGAAAACTACTTACCTTTGAGCCTAATGGAGAGGGGCTTCTTTGCAAATAATCCTAATACAAGCAATGGCTCCATATAATAACCAATGGATCGACTCAGTGAACAGTTGTGAACCAAGTTCTTCCCTCCCATTATAATTCCAGGCTTGTACTTAAATTGGGTTCCTGCCAATGATATTAGAAACCAACAAATCAATTCGGATAATTAAAACTCAACTGAATAGTAAAATGGTTTGTCTCTAACACTTGTAAAATCTAGACTCAAATTTGAAATCTACGAGTAAGCAATCGGTTGGCTCTGCTCAATAGTACAACTGGAAGAATCCTAGGATCCTAAAATCTATGACCCAAGTCCTAAAACAGCTCAATCTAAAGTCACGAACTCTAAATTCCAAAAATATGGAAAATTAATAACATGTAGTTACCTGTTTCGTTAATCTCAATGACGCAGTCATCGGAGACAGTTTCGAAGAGGCGGAGAAGAGAAATCTCGTGAGGGCGGAGGCCAGGAATCATGTCGTCGGCACGAATATCTTGAATCATAATAGGCGTAGAAGAAAGTGTCGATAGAAGAAGCCTTTGCCTCAAGCTCTGGCTTCCCTTTAACCGCTTCGTCTTCCCCATTCTCAATTTCTCTCTCTCTCTCTCTCTCTCTCTCTCTCTCTCCTCCTTCTTCAGTTGTTTTCTTAAACCCTAAATCCTACACCTTTCGCTTATTTTTCATGTTTTTTTTTAAATTTTTTTATATTCTTTTGGGGCTTCACTGATTCGGGCCTCAGCTCAAGTCAAAAGCCTTTTGGACTCTTATTTTTATTTTTAATGCAACTTTCATAACATTGCACAATGAAATACTTCGATAGATTATAAATTACTGAATCGTAATGTTTCTCAAAAATACTAATTAATAGAATTTTTCCACGTGTCAAATCCAATAATCAGAATTTTTTTGCTAATACATTCAAAACAATTATAAAAAAGATAATCATATCTTTATCACAAAATATTTGTTTATATTTGAAATCCTATTATATGAAGGAATCAAATCCTAACATTAAAAAAAAATAGCAAATAATTAACTATATCCTAATCTTAAAGAATTTTATATACATAGTCATAATTGAAAAGGGAATTGAAGCAAACAAACAAAAAAGGTAAAAAAGTAAAAAAGTTT
>OVBA01001904.1:0-38671 GCA_900406435.1 Lepidium aucheri
GTTCGACATCCACTTGCTTATCCACTTACCTCAATGATTTGATAGTTTAGACCGAAAGACCTTGTTATCAGGGGGGACAATTGTTAAAGGTGGATCCGAGATCCTACTTCGGTCCACGAAAACAATTAATGGTCAAAATCTCTTAAGTCCTGAACTTGGTAATTTGGTTAAGAACCCATCTCGGGCATTCTCTGTTATCTCGAAAGAGCATCTTCTTATCAAACTCGTCTAAATAACGAGAACTTGGGCGACACGTCATCAAAAGAGAAATTGATATTTTTCTATTCTGGATAAAGAAAACTTCTGAAAATCTAGTGAAGATCTTTATATCAAATCAAATCTAAACAGAAAACGTAATATTATTTGTTTCGAATAAGTTGTAATCTATAAATAGGATAGAGATCTTTGAAAAAGAGATCAGCTTTTTGTCATTTAACCTTAAGCAATAATATCAAACTCGGCATCCTTACATTGTGCCATCTCCTTGTTCTTCGAATTGACCAGAATCCTTGCCCCTTCTCCCTCTTTCATCAGAAAGTCAGTTTAGAACACCTTGTGCTAAATCCTACTCGAACATGTCACATGAGAGAGGTTTTTGAGGGGGTTGTCATGGTCTATCAAATGAGGACTTCTCACTCCTCTTGATTAAAAGAATATTTCATTATTGTTTTTATTTATTTTAGTTATTAGAGACTTGGTGAGAGACTCACATTGCATATTGTCTAAGATGAACTTTACTATTTTATAAAGAAATACGAGATCAATGAAACTTCTGGGGGAGATATATGCTCAAGTATTTGGTGTTGAAAGAAGAACCTGGAAATGGTTATTGACTTTCCTGCGTAATCATTGGTGCCAGATACATTGACTTGTAAATCTATATAGTCTTAAGGTAAACAGAACTCAATAAATATGGCTGCGTACTCTTATGAAGTTGAGAAGATAAACTTTGTTTTCTTTTGGTGTTTAGAGTCTCGTTACCAAAGAATGTTACTTATAAGGAGAATGATCAATGCTATTAATAGCTCCTTATCAGTATTATAATATCTGACTAAAGGTTGTTAATGTGTAAGTGTAGTTTTGAGGTAAGGTTGATGTCAATACCGTTTATTCATTAAGATATTAGGGTATATCAATTGTACTTTTTTATATTAAAAGTAGTATGTTTGTAATTTTTTCCGGGTCTTATTTCCACTCTTTTTGTAATGTTTGAATTCTCCTTGAACACTTGGAGACATGATCTCCATCCTTATTTTATGGTTTAATACCTTGTTCACGGTCCTTGTATATTGGTTGGAGGCAACTTCATTCTATAAAGTAGTAAACAGAAAGGGGAACATGAAGCTCTCTATCTAGATGGGCTCTTAAAGCTTATTTAAAAAAAAGGTGTGGGCAAAACTTTGATTTTCTACTCAAGATGGCAGAGAGGGCTTCGAAGGAGCACAAAGTAAAGCTGTATGGATGCTCCATACATAAGGTGAAAGAATTATGTGCATGGGAGTATCTTGGTTTTCGACAGACAAAAAGAGACATGAGAAGGCTAATTCTTTGTGGTCTGATTATTGGAGATGCATATTACTATGGGCGGGTTGGTTCCAATTGGATTTGGATACGTTTAGGATGTACTAAAATGGTTGAAGTAAATATAAATTAGCTAAAAAAACTACAGACTATGAAACCAAAAAGATTTTACGCATGCGGCTGAGGCATTGATGCATGCTAAGTCACAGTTGTTGATTGGTTCAATATTGAATCTAGTTTTTTGGAGTTAGTTTATGAGTTCAAGAAAATCCTGGGTAGGTTTATAATTAATCAAGTTACCTTTTTTCATTTAAACACCATAAGACTTTCTTATTGTGGGTTTATGGGATAATTTCTTTTCTTTCTGTTTTTTTTTTCATTTGTATACTTTATTTGTGATGCTTCTCAATATTAATTAGAATCTATATTATTTAAAGAAAATCTTTTTAGGATAATGATTTTGAATTTGTAAAAAAACTACACTTTTTAGTCCTTTGTAAGAAATTACTAATAAAATAAAACTTAATAAATCTAATTTTTTAACTCATATAAGAAAAAAACAGAAGATATAAAATAATAAATAAAAGTGAAGATAAAAAAGCTCTCTCTTCTCTCTCCTGTTTACAGATATTAAAGTATAACCACCAGATTTGCTGACTGCCGGTTACCGGAAAAACAAACAACTAAACAATTGGCTCATTCATAGCTGAAACTATAAACTATTTACTTGATTCATCCGGATAAGGGTCTGAAGTTGAAGGAGATCAGGGTTGCTAACAATCATGCAATCATCACTCCATGAAGCTTTTGATTCCCTTAAACTGGAGGAGGACCCGGTGAATCTTCCATTCTCTAGCAACTACATCAACATGTAAGAACAGAGGCATGTCCTTGTGGGAAGATTGTTGAACCCAAAGAAACAAAACATGGCTAAAGACATGATTACACTACCACGCATCTGGAGAACTTATGCTAGAGTGATCGGGACTGTTATCTCTCAAGATCACTTTCAATTCAGGTTCCAGTCAGAAGAAGCTTTAACAGCAGTCACTCAATTTGGTATTTGGACTTTTGAAGATTGGGGTGTGGCTGTAAGATCTAAACAAGACATGCAAGGTGAATAAATCATCAACAAAGTTCCTATCTGGATTCGCATGTCAAACATTCCCATCCACCATCATACAACAGATTTGTTTAGAGCCATTGGAAGTACTTTTGGTGATGTAATTAAAGTCGATTATGATGAAATCAGAACTTCATTGCATGCATTTATCAGAGTAAAAATTATGTATGACTTACAAAGTCCTCTTAGACCACAAAGAGCATTCAGGTTTCCAGATGGTAAGGTGATTAAAGTAACTTTTGAGTTTGAGAGAGTCAAAAAATCATGTCACTGTTGCTTCAGAATCACACATGATAAGAGGTAATGCCCTTGGATGGTTATCACATCCCCACCCCAATCACCAGAGCGGAACATAGTGGAGCCTAACAACTTAGGACAACAACAAATGAATGTTGAACAGAGCACTATGGAGACAAGAAATTTACAAATTGACCAAAAAGACACAGAAATAGGATCTGAATTAAGTCATAAGCCCTCCATTAGCAATCATCAAAAACAGAACTTTAAAGACAAAATGGAACTAGAACCACAGAGTGAGTGAGCTGTCACACAGCAAGCTAACACTAAAAATATACAAAACAGACACGAGGTTAAGCTCCAAGGAGAAGAAAAGGAATTATCTCAGAATCTGACAAATACAATGAGCCTTATAGGTCAAACACTATAAAACATAGGGCAAGGAGACTCACCTCAAACAATCTAACCTATAAAAGCCAAACTAAAAGGCCACAAAAATCAGAACTCATCAGAGTCCTTGCAGGAGAATTTCAGAGAGAATCATTTGGAATTTTGAAAAAATGTGTCTCACAGAGATTACAAAAAGAATCGTAAGATCTGATAATTCAACCTCCAACTCAAAGCAAGTTAATGAACACTCTAAGACTGGTATGGTGACTATCCTTAAGTCATCCGATTCAACATGAGTGTTATCAGTTGGAACTGTCAGGGGCTGAGGAATACCCTGACAGTTCGAAGACTAAGAGAAATAAGGAAAACCTTATTTCCGGATTATCTATTCCTCATGGAAACTAAAAACTCAATTCAGTATGTATCTAAAGTCAAAGAGTGGTTAGGATATCAGAATTTGTTCAGAGTTGATCCAATAGGTCTAAGTGGTGGGATGGCCTTAATGTGGAAAAATACAGAGGATCTACATATCCTCCATAGCAACCAAAACATTATTGATACTCATCTAAGAATAGGAATGCACTTCATTCATGTTACTTTCATATATGGTCATCAAAACCCGCAGTTCAGAGACAATGTGTGGAACCAAATAAGGAATATAAATCAAAATAGAAGCTTAGAGTGGATGTTAGTGGGAGATTTCAACGAGATTAGAGACAACAATGAAAAACTAGGAGGACCTAAAAGACCTTCATGGTCAATGCAACCCTTTAAAAATCTGATCACGGAGTGTGATATGGAAGAACTTAACAGCAAAGGGCCTCATTACTCATGGGTGGGATTTAGAGGTAACCATTGGATACAAATCAGATTGGATAAAGTCTTTGGTAACTCAAGCTTAACATGCCTCTTCCCACATACATCCTCAACATATTTGGATTTAAAGGGATCAGATCATAGGCCAGTATTAGTTTCCTTTGCAGCTGAAGCTTAAACTTTCTTCAAAAGGTTTTTCTTTGATAAAAGATGGACGAAGTATAAAGATTTTAATCACATCATGAGGCAGAGCTGGTGTTCAAATTCAAATATGGATTTAGCGAGCATATTTAAAAGATTGAGGAAGGATATTATGTTTTGGAAGAAGCACAAACAAACAAACTTTGCTAGGAATATAGACAACATTCAAATCAGACTATAGCAGGAATTTACAAAAAGAAATCCAAATGCGAGTCTTATGCAACAACTGAAGACAGAACTCATGACACAAGCACAACTAGAGGAAGAATTTTGGAAGCAAAAATCAAAGGAAAAATGGCTTAGAGAAGGTGATGCTAACATTAAATTTTTTCACAACTGTGTAAACAGGCAAAGGAAAAACAACCTCATCTCTTGTCTTCAAGATAACAATGAACGGAAACACTATCTTGAAGTGTCTAAAGTTGATATTGCAGCTAAATACTTCAAAGAACTTTTCAGATCACAACATCATCAGAACATGAGAGATTTCATTACTCTGATTCCACCTAAAGTCACGGGTGATATGAATGAAAAGCTTTTGACTGCAGTTACAAATGAGGAAATCAAAAATGCAATCTATAATATCAAACAAGATAGTGCCCCAGGGCCAGATGGAATGACTGGTCATTTTTTCAGAAAGTATTGGGAGTTGATTGCCCCGCGAGTCATTCAGGAGATCAAAACAGTTTTCAAAACAGGTCAAATCCCGCATGAATGGAACTATACCTATTTGAGTCTAATTCCAAATAAACCAGATGCAACATCTATGAAAGATTTTCGGCCTTTTAGTCTATGCTCTATGATGTACAAGGTTGTTACCAAGATGCTCACCAAAAGATTACAACCGATGCTACAAGAGATTATCTCAGACACTCAAGGAGCTTTTACCCCGGGGAAGCTAATAACATACAACATAATGATAGCTCATGAGATAATACATAACATAAAAACAAACCGGATGGGAAAATCTGCATATATGTTAGTCAAAACGGATATCTCTAAAGCTTATGATAGACTAGAATGGGATTTTATCAGGCAAGTGCTTGGTCAGCTAAGGTTTGATGCCAGATGGATTAAACTGGTTATGAGTTGTATACATCAGTTTCCTATTCAGTGATTGTTAATGGACAGGCTCATGAACTTATTCACCCGCAACGTGGAATTAGATAGGGTGATCCCATGTCTCCATACCTTTACATCTTATGTATAGAGGCTCTAATAGGCAAGATTAATTCTCTATCTTCACAAGGCAGGCTATCTGGTTTACAATTTCACATTGAAGGTCCAACTATCAACCATCTTTTATATACAGATGACAGTCTATTTGTTTGTAAAGCGATTACAGAGGAATTTAAAGTTCTTAAGGAGTTTCTAGATGAATACTCTGAAGCATCAGGACAGCTTGTAAATTTTGAGAAATCTGTTATCACATTTGGGAAGATACCAGAAAGCAAAAAGAAAGAGATTAGAGATGTGTTGGGTATCTCCTCTACAGCTGGTATAGAAAAATACTTAGGCCTTCCCGACTCTTTAACATGATCAAGAACAAAACAACTACATTTCATAACAGAATGTCTAAAAACAAAAACAACATCTTGGTTTGCTAAATCACTTACTGCAGGGGGTAAAGAGATTATGCTAAAGATTGTGGCGATGGCTCTACCCATATATGTGATGTCATGCTTCTCACTAACTAAAACCCACTGTAATGAGCTCACTAGCTTAATGAGAGCGTTCTGGTGGAACAGGGAGGAGGACAGAAACAAAATCCCATGGGTATCTTGGAAACAAATTCAAAAAGCAAAATCCAAGGGGATTTGGGAATACGGGATATTGGCAACTTCAACATTGCTTTACTTGCCAAAAAAGCAGGGAGAATCCTACATAAGCAACAATATCTGCTGGCTAAAACGTATAAATCAATATATTTCTCTAATTCAAATTTTCTTGAAGCCTCAATAGGTACCAGACCTTCATTTGGGTGGAGAAGTATTCTAAAAGGCAGGGACTTATTAGCCAAAGGGCTAATCAAACACATTGGAGATAGATGGGATACATATGTTTGGTTGACACCAGGGATCATGGATTCCAAACCAAGAGCCCTATTCAGCAAACATACCCCGTTCAATGTTGATCTTAAAGTTAGCAACCTGTTAAACTCCAATGGATGGTACACTGAAGCTTTACACAGCACCATCCACAAAGTGGACATCCCTCGCATACTCTCTATTACACCAGTTTTAAATCATACAGATGATTGGCTATGGAGCTATAACGCCACTGGAGAATATACAGTGAAAAGTGGATATTGGTGCCTTACCAATATGAATTCATCAGGTTCTTTTGACTCTTCAGAATAGATAGATTACCAGACTACTCTAAAAGCTAAGCTATGGAAGATCCAGACACCATCGAAGCTGAAGATCTTCATGTGGAAGGCCCTTTCAGGTGCTTTAGCTGTCAAAGCACAGCTCTTTCAAAGAAAAATAGCTCAAAATCATATTTGTACTGTCTGTGGAACTGAGGATGAGACCATAAAACACACATTATTTTCATGTCATCCATCAAGGCAAATATGGAGACTGTCTAATTTCTGGGAACCAGCACGAGGATTCAATAACAATACACTAGAAGGGAACTTCATTCACCTTCTCCTCTCTAGTAATGTTAGGATCCCAAGTGATATCAGACTCAGTTTTCCATGGGTGCTATGGTGCATCTGGAAAACTAGAAACAGAATTGTTATTGAGAACTCAAATCAGAACCCTATGGTCAATCTACAAGACAGTCTTGCTGAAGCAAAAATCTGGTTCCAGCAACAACAAAAGATGACAGCTTTGACGCAAAGACCTCAGATCAGTCAAACAGATGAGCTTATGGAGGTGACTAGTACAAGGTCATATATGGCTTGGTGGGACACAATGATTAACGGAAATTCCAATCTACATGGAGGATCATGGATCATACAACATAAGGAGACCAAAAATACTTGGCATTCAAGGTACACAATTGCTAATATAGGTTCTAAGCTACAAGTGAAACTTCAAGGTCTCCTAGGACTACTGCGAAGCATAATTGATCTACACTTCTATCCAATATGCATAATGGTGGAGGATAATAAAGTCTACGAGATCATAACACAAACGCAAAAATGGCCAAGATTCAAACACCAACAAGAACAATTGCAGAACATCATTGCACTAGGAAGAGGTATTTCTTTCCAGTTAATCCCAACTCAACAGCTCTCATGGCAACACCTCATAGCCAAAAGTGTGGTTAAGAAAAACATATTTCAGGACTACATTGGTTCACAAATTCCAGGTTGGTTGCCTCAACACTACTTCCCGCTTAATTTTAAAGCATAACAAACCTCTCGTTAAACATTTTTCATTGCCCTGCACGTTAAACACTTCCATTCACCTAAATTTTATTCAGCCACAGCAAGCTACAAACCACTTTTAAACTCACAACATTAATGGGCCGTCTCTTCGATATCATTTATTTTAAATGATTAAGCCCAAAAAATATGGAGACCTCATGATTAACCTCTTTTCGTGTGAATTCTGTTTCGATCCTATAAACTTTTTTACCATATTATCACGCTTCCATGCCCTTCTACCTCTATCATACGCTCTATCTTTAACAATGATGATCTACTTTACCGGCCTCAAGAGTCTAAGTTCAGATGGTGACAAGTGTTAGCCTCACTCCCCTGAACCAATCAGCTACTCACGCCAGCCACGATCCAAATCTTTGAGAAAATTTCCTAGAAGTCTCAAGGCGGCGATATGTTACAAATAAAGAGCATGCATTGGCTAACATGTTCCCAACCCTCGAGATTGTCAGCATGCAGACAGGTGTTAGAAATGAAAGCAGAGACGTTACTTCACACTCAAGCTTAAAAGGAGATGGTAGAGAGAGCCTTCACCAGATCATTATTCACTTCATCACAAGCTAATACTGCTTCTTTTAAAATGGTTGATAACTTTTGGTCTGCTATTGAGAAATTCCACATGGGGAGACGCGATAATGATATTCTACATCCCCAACTTTGCTTACTGTAATGCAACAGAGATGAGTAAAATGAGAATTGTTGCAAGACCTATCAACTACACGGAACAAAACATTCTGGAACTGGCTCAGGATCTGCCAAAGATTTGGCGTATGGAAACAAGGGTGTATGAACGCATTATTGATCACGACTACGTCCAATTCATGTTCTCGTCTGAAACGGATCTCAAGTCAATCCTAAGGAGGCAGCCAATAACATATAATGGATGGCTAGTTCTTCTAGAGAGGTGGGCACCAATAGAACCCGGACTCTTCTTCTCAGAGGTTTCAGTTTGGATCCTAATACAAGATCTACCTTTGCAATATGCTTCTGCAATGACAACCAGACTGATAACCAGAGAACTGGGAGAAATAGAGGAGATTGATGTGCAACCACAGTCAATGCTAAGAGCTTCTAAGATCAGGGCCAGAGTCAACATTAATCCCTTTGAAAGGCTGAAATTCTTTAAACCTATCAGGTTCCAAAATGGTGATAGGCTCTATGTCTTCTTCCACTATGAGGGTATCTCAAATTTTTGTTTGAACTGCCAGAAGCTCACACATGATACTACAGTCTGTTCGTATGTCCCTACACCAGAAGACTACCTTAATTAATTGGAGGACAATCTGTTTCCACCTGAAATTTCCTCAGCTATATCACACATGGAGCATCAAGCCATGGAGGTGGAAGCCACTAATCAAACTTCTCAGGTACAGAATGTTCAAGGAAAAACCCAAGATCAAGAACAAGAGATGGATGACCCACTTGCTCCAGCTGACACCATCGTGAATCTCACAGGCAACTACGGATTTGTTGACACCTTCTCAGAATATTTTGGATTGGATCTGGCTACTTCTGCTTCGCAAGCTGAGTTTCAAGTCTTGCTCAGCCGCAAGTCAAAACAAAAACGTTACCCGAACTTTATGGATAAATCTCCAAACAAATCTCTCCGAACCTTTTAACTCACAAAGTTTATGGCTCTCGATCTCATGTCCTTTTGGTTCATTACGACTAGTTTCGTTTAATCACTTAAGGTTTGGTTTATTAGGTTGTTTAACCTTTCATATCTTAAGACTAAATCCACAATTTATGCTATTTTGTTTTTGTTGTCTTAATCTCCCTTTTGTTTCTTTCTCTTAACAATGTATTGTACTTTTGAATTTTCTTACAATGCAAGTTTCTCTATTTCGAAAAGAAAAAAAAAACAGATGAATATTAAAAAAACTAAATATGGAAAAAAATCAAATACAGTTTTATTGATTTTAAATTGCAAAATTATCTTAAAAAATTATTATATTCAATTCCAGAGAATATCGAGAGCAAATGGACATGAATTTGCACTATGTAATAGTCTCTAAAAGTTCAAACAAAACATCTTTAGACGCTCAAATGAGAATGACTGAGAGCCGCATCTCCGTCTTTAAAGCAAACATAGCGAAATAACCTAATTTTTCTATCAATTGGAATGTAAATTTAAGCTCTAACAATAGTAAGGTACGACGATGCTGGTTGGTAATCTGTAGTTAAAACATCCTCAAAGGTTTGTCCTATAAATCTAATTTATATGTCATAAGTGAAATAAAGAGGAATGCCTCGAAAGGCCACCAAGAGATCAATCATTGAGAGAAAGTGCTCGTGTGGGTCATCTTGCCATCGCCGGAGAATCACAAACCAACCTTTAAAAGTTTCAGGCTTGCGTCCAAGAACATCTGGGAGATCAATTTTTGAGTGGATAAGAAATTGAACAAAACCCTCATTGATTGTCCTGCCTTGAACTCAATCAACATTTGGAAATTATATTTTCAAGGGTTCAGAGAACATCCAGTTAGGCTAAAGTAATTACGAGCTATTGTTCTAGCAAAAGCAACTCGAGGTCCCACCTGTTCAGGATCCTCTCTACCAAGCTCGAACTAAGAAAGCTCTACCCACAACTTATTTTCTATACTAAACTGAACTACTTCAAAGAAACTCTAACAATGGAAACGAGATGTTATGCTCTTGCAAGGAGAGAGCCAATGTTTGACAAAATCGCCATCTGGAGCCCAAAAGATTCTGCATATTGACCACTTGACGAAGCAGAAATACTAAGAATGAATGAGGAAAAGAAGATCTCAAAAAGGATTTGTCTTTCATCGATAAAATCAAAAGCCAAAAATTGTCGTCTTTTGGGCTGAATAAATGTTGGGCCAATTAGGCAAAGGAGTTGCACACCCTTAGTAGATCCCATACCGTGGAAGGCCTCATTAAAACAACTCGAGAACAAAACAGATTATGATTTCGAGAATAAATGTTTCAAGAAAGATGGTATTTCACACTAGAGGTGAATGAGTATATAAATAATATATTAATATTAACATTGTTTTATTGAGCCATTTTCATATTTTTCTAGTTTTTTTTATTTTTCATTTCATAGTTGTTAAAACCCTAACTCTTTGTCTAAAGAAGTCTTATCGCCAAACCAATCAACCTGACAAAGCATAACCTTATTGAGATGGCAACCCAACTTTCAAAACAATGGAGGATGGAGACAAGTGTAACGGGTAGGATTCTCGAAGGACGATATGTTCAGTTCCTGTTTGCATATGATTCTGACCTCATCTCGATTCTCCGTCAACAACCGATCTTATTCAATGGATGGCTTGTGCTCTTGCAACAATGGAAAGCTCATCCTCCCCCAGATTTCCTCACCACGGTCCCTATTTGGGTCCAAATCAACGATCTTTCTCTTCATTACTCAACTCCAATGACTACTCGCCTCATAGCACGAACCTTAGGAGAAGTTTTAGAAGTAGACGTGCAAAACTACTCACTGACGAGAGCAGGTTTAATCCGAGCCCGTGTCAATATCAATGCATATGAAAGACTGAAGTTCTACAAGCCAATTCTCATGCAAAACGGAGATCAAGTTCAAGTTTCCTTTCAGTACGAGGCGCTCACGAACTTTTGCATCACATGCCAAAAACTCACTCATGAGGCAGCTGTATGTACCTATATTCCTACTCTCTCTGATTTTCTAGCTCAGTCACCACCTAGCTCTCAAACTCGAGAAGAGTCCGCAACTCCACACTCTCATATTGAAATGGAAGATATCAAAGGCAGTGGTGATTCCACAAGGGCACTCACATCAGCGGACCAAGTTCAACCATTATCATCGAAGGGTGGGACTTACTACTCTCTCGGAGACCATAAGATCTTTCATAGCACAAAATGATAATCTCGATAATTACTCTGCCACTTTTGAGCTCGATTTAGCAACCTCCACATCGCAACAAGAGGTGGAAGTGTTCATCAACAGAGAATCTAAACGGAAAAGGTACCCGAATCAAGAAGAAGCAACAACAAGCAAAACACCCCGATCATTCTGAATAGCTGATCTTGCTTGAATCTTAAGTTACCAAAATTAATCTTATAAAGAACCATGTTAGTAATCCCGGTTAGCTTAATCTTTTGATCTTTTTGGTTATGAACGATTTACCTATGATGGTTTTCATTTTGTTTCATGTTTAGCTTGTGGTTTCAGATTTTTTCTTCCTTTTTTAACTCCTTTGGTATGTAATCGTTGCATTTGTGGAATATATCAAGTTTTTAGGAAAACAAAAAAAGCTATGTGTCAAGATCAATAAAGATGAAGGGAGTATAAATCGAAGGATCATTTCTTACAAATTGTCTCTTCATCTAATATTAGATAATGTGGAGGCATTGTTTTCATTATTTTTATCTCGTACTGTAATATGATTGGTTAAGAATGATTGCTACTCTTCTTGAGTTTGATCCGATTGATTGTACAAAATGACATTACACATAAAACAAATGAATTCGAACGATTACATCACTGAAAATATAGAATTAGAATGATTAGGTGCACTAAAAATGTAGAACTGGAACGATCACATGTCCTAAGAAAATGTAGGAATTGATTGGAATGATTATATGCATCACTAAGAAATGTATGACAAAAATTTGAACTATTGCATGAAGATGTTGATGTCTTATTACCTAAGAATGGTAATTTTCTTAGCAATAGTAGTAGAGTAATGGAGCGGAAATACCTTGGTTACTTTTTGTTGAAGAGAATCATCATCTGATTTTGTAATAATTTTGGACATTAAAAATGGTGATGGAGTCTCTTCTTAACTTTTTATTACTTTGCAATAACTTTGAAACATTTTCTTGATTGTTTTTCGTTTCAGATGTTTATTATACTATTTTTTTAAAAATATGTATAGTTTAATATCTATATAAAATGAACATAATATATTGAAATTGTGGGTAAAAATTAAATGTTTAATATTGAATATCATAAAATTCTTGAACTCATAAAATCATAAAGTTTTTAAACCACTAATTAGGGTTTTCATTATTTCTTCAAATGGCATATGGGAAATTAAGTCTAAAGAATGCAATGAATATAGTTTAAAAAACTGACAACTTTAGAGTAGTGTTTAGATTGTATTGGGCATGTTGACGAAAAGGTCCCGCTTAAGTGCCTCATGGTTACCATTCCAGTTCGGAGGGCTTCAATAGCCATGTCGTCACTGACTTTGGCTTTTATCAGGATCTTTTTGAAGCGTCCAAAATATGACTTCAAAGGCTCGTCAAAGTCTTGCCTTAAGGATCTCAACTCAGTAGTCGAGGTGTCCTGATTGATGAATAAGGCGTATTGCTTCATAAACAACTCGGCAAGTTGGTCAAAGCTTTCGATTGACCCGGCTGGCAGCTTGGTGAACCATACCAAGGTATCTCGGGTCAAATTCTCTGCAAAGTGCTGACAGTACGCTGCGTTTTCATTGTTTATGGTGTAGTTGGTCTCGTTCATCATGATGTTGAAGGCGCTCATAAATTCTACTGGGTCCGAATTCCCATCATAGGAGGGGCATCAGAGCCGCAATCCTCTGTTTACCAAGACTCTTCGCAGTTATGGTGCGAATGACGAGTTCTGTGCCTGAGCTGGAATCCTTCCTATCTCGGGTGCCGAGCTGGTAGCTTGATGGAATTTTGACCTCATGTTGTCCATCATCTTCAGTACGGTCGCTGCATCTAACATTGCTTGGCCATGTTTTCTAGACGTGCTCGGTATGGCAGAATGATCTTGTACTGAGGTGTTCATTGGTTGTGGACTCGTTAAGTCTCTAAATAGTGTTCTTTGAACAGTAGCCAATGCTTCTGCGCACGGCCTATTAACCTGTGTAGTCAGGAGACTACTCTCATTCAAACAAGATTTGAGTCTATAGAATCATTCAGTGTTTCTTCGATCAGAAGCTTCATGATGTGCGATCAGGTTTTGCACTAAGGTCATGAGCGTCAGTGATCCCGATGGTGGTGGCGGAAGATCAGTATCTTCCCGAGTCTCTTGTTGGTTCTTTTCCTGAGTTCGAGTTAATTTCAGGGTTAATCCATTCATTAAATTAATGTGCTCCTGAGGGAGAGGTTCCCCCCTTTCTGGTGAGTTGTTGGTGATTTCGCTTTCAACCATTTTCCTTCTCTCAGAGTTCTCTCTTTCTTTTATGAAGATGTCCTTTGATATCTTCTCCATAGGCTGCGCCAACTGTTGGAACCAGTCTTAGCATAATGAGTACTAAAATAGAGGTTCCTGATTAAAAGAGTAGGGGAGAAGTGGCAAGGACACTTGTATATTAGTTTGGGAGCAAGAGCTAGTTAACTAAGAACAAGAAGAGATGATTACTGAATTGATATTCTTATTAGACTTTAGTATGTCAAAAGTGGATCCCTGTTTCAAAGGATTTTGCCTCTATTTCTAGTTTGTAGAGGCGGTTACAAGTGTAGAAAATAAAGGAAGATTTACAAATTTGTTGATAAGACTAAATCTGTTAAGATTCATGCTATATTTGTGGAAATTTTCTATTTCGGAATAAGAAAATTTCCATTTATTTGTTTGCTGACGTGTCATCCGACTTCTCTTCAGGTTCGTAGAACCTTCCGAGACAAGACATTTTGCCGAGTCGAATATATTATCCGAGTTGAAGACTTAGTACTTGCAACCGGATTGTTCTTTTGTATTCAACCCGTTGTCTTCAGTGGACCGAAATAGAATCTCGGATCCACCTCCAACAGAGTACATTATCATTTCTTTCAAAGCAAAAGAGTTCATCGACGACACACCTGAAATTGAAAAAACATATATTTAGAAAGCATAACTCTCTAATAAATCTCTTCCTTAACAAATTAAAAGAATAATTATGGAATCAAAACTTTTAAAAATATATAATAACATTAATCTATACTCTTATGAGAATTTGAGAATGATTTACCATGAACATAAGACAATCGTTACTTTCTATAGATCTGAAATCAAGTACTAAAGGTGATTACACATTACTAAAAATTTGATGGCACTTTTGCACAATGCTTGAAAAAATCATGAACCTAAACTTGTCATAAGAAAAATAACCCAGAATTTATGTAAACACCTTATCAAATTGGTGATGCCGAATCCTAAGAATATCATCTACACCTGAAAATAAAAGGAAAAATACGTTAAGATTACAAAAGTTTGTCTTATTTAAATTTTTCAAAAACGTAATCTTTTGAGTAATAGCTTTATGTAAAGAGTAAGAGAACTAAGAAATTTTTGAATATGTTAAAGTGTAAGAAGAAATTATACGGAACCGTTAGGTAACATATGTATTTATAAGAAACAAATTAGGGTTATTGGTTTCAATATAAAATACCAAACTGAATATCCCAAATTTATTTAAAGATATATTTTATTCTTTTGAATATAGTATATTTTCTATATAATAAAAGGATAGTAATAATTTGAACTGCCTTTGAAAGCATTTGAATATTACTTGAAATGTCATTGTATTCTATGATTTTTGTGGGGGTATTATAGCAAAATCATATTCATATTTAACGCATTTATTGATTAGATTATGATTGATTTTGTATTTAATAGAAAAATTAAAATGAAAATTTTTGTCTAAATTATTGTAATCTACAAAATTAGTATGATTACCCGTTATGAAATTGACACATTTTACCCGAAATTTAAGTAAATTTGATCCATTAAATCGAATATTAATTTAATGTTATTCCTGAATTTATTTGGAAAATATAAATCATGATATATTTAATTTAATTATTGGATACATGATTAAATTAAATTGATTATATTCCAGAAAATACATAAAATGATATTTAATATCAAAATCAACATATATATTAAGTGTATCTTTTGAATTAAATATGAGTATCAACAAATAAATATTTTCAATACCAATAAATTATTTTATTTTATTGCAGAAATATATTTTAACAAATATTCCAAAAACGCTAATACTCTACAATCTACTATATAATAAAAGGAAAATATTTTGAAAGATTACATGTTGACCAACCTTATTTACTCATAATGCCATTAGAGATTTTATTTAAATAATAGAGTTTGATTTTTTGAAAAGGTTATTGATGTAATAATCTTAATTGTAATTTTATACATCATACCCTATATAATTACCATGCACTAATCAGGAATCTTCCCTATATTTGTTACATAATTCATCCAAAAAATTAAAATTTATTATATTGGTTACGGAAATATTTAATAAATATCCTATTATAACTATCAATCACGATATGTTCTCCTTTAATAACCATATAATATCTTAATTTTCATATTTTGAATTTGAAATTACCTTAAATATAAACTATACGAAAATAAAATCCCAGATTTTTTTGGATTTTGAATACATAAAATCACTAATTATATTCGAATATTATGAATTTAATTTCAAATTTAATTTTTGAACCAATCAGTTTAAAATTTTTATTTAAGTTTACATAATTATCAATATCAAAGTATGTGCAATTTCCATTAATTTCTCATCCTTAATAATTAGAATATAACAATTCTATAATAATTATCGAAAACTCTAATCTGAAAACAGTATAAATACATGTCTAGTGGTACTGTTTTTTCTCATCATTTCTATCTCTATTCTCTTTTATTTTTATAAATATGTCTTTCGCTGATGTTTCTTCTTTGAAACCAGCTTCGCAAAAATGAAAGATAAATGTTAAAATTATTAGACTGTGGAAGGCATATACCTTCGAGTTCGGCCAAACAATTGAGAAGATTTTATGTGATGCCAAGGTGAAGAAAAGAATTTAATGTATAATTTTTTTTGTCAATTATTAAACTTTTATTATACTTCATTGTATATCATTTATTATGCATTTTCATGGTGCTACTATCCATTGTAATATCAAACAAGATTTGCTCAAGAAATATACTTATCTTCTTAAACAAGGTGATACCAAAATTATTACAAATTTTGTTGTTAGTCCGGCAAATGGTTCATATCGAACCACACATCATAAATATAAGATGTCGTTTCTTATTACTACATATGTGAAATCAACTAACCCTCTTCCTGAGAGTTTGTTTGGTATTGTCCCTGCGAGTTTAGCAGATTTGCATATTGGTAAACTTAATGACAATTTTTTGATTGGTAATAATTTTTATATTTTAACTTTGATTCATTGATTTAACTTAACTTTATATTTATATAGTAAATTTTATTTTCGTAGATATTGTTAGTAAACTTATAGATGTTGGTAACATTGAGTTTGTCAATGTTAATGGAAAAGAAACCAAAAAAATGAATATTGAAATCTGAGATTCCAAGTAAGTCATTTAATTCTTATTATTAATTCTATCATTGAATTTTATCATTCAATTTTAAAAATACTCTGTATTCTTTAAAAGTGATGTTCTACTGAGTTGTGTTCTATGGGATAAGTATGCTGAGCAAATAGAAGATTGGACAAATTATCGTCATTGTTTTGCAGTTTTGCAAAATCAAGATCTTCAAAGGTAATATTAATATCATTATTTTATACTTCATTGTATAATTATTTTCTTATCTTAAATACATTTCCATGTTTCAAAAAAAGGAGTATCTCGAATGCTTTTGAGTGCACTCAACTTTGGATAAAAAATGATGACCTTAAAGAAGTATTTTCACTGCAACCAAGGTAAGTTTTTTATAATTTATCAATCTATTGGCTTTTAATCTATAAGGCATTTTATTGCCTATTGTTTTTCATTATTATTATATATTAAATATTGTTTGGAATAAATTTTGTAGTTTACCAAACGATGGTTTAACACTCTCAAGAGTTGATTCTAATCAAACAAGTTCATCTGATGCATTGTATGTTAGAGAAGACTTTTTCAAGAAATATCTAAGAAAAACTATTCAAGAGCTTTTGGATACATCATATGTAAGTATTTATCTATATTAACATTCCAATTTTCTACATTCCATAAATTAGTTGTTTGATTTTTTAATAATGTTAAATTCATATAGGTTGGGATGTTTGTATCAATGGTTAATATTTTATCCATTGATACTGACTATGGCTGGTGTTACTTAAGTTGTAATGATTGAAACAAGAAGGTTTTGCCAATCGAGCTTATATCTGATGGTGAATGAGTTGATGAAGAACCAATGGTTACTCAATTGTGGAATTGTTCCAAATGTAATACAAACGTTACTGATGTGGTTCATAAGTTGTAATCTATGATCTTATTATTATTATTTTCGTAATTACAAGTATAAATATATAAATTGTTAACCCCTGTTCATTTTCAATGAAGGTATTACATTCATTTTAATGTTTGTGACACCACTGGTGAAACAAAGTTCCTTATGTTTGATTGGATAGCAATGCAAATACTATATCAATCCGCTTCTGAACTTGCTCAAACTGTTACTGAGGTTATTTATTATTATAAAATAAATGGTTGTTTACATTTATTGTATTTAATTTCTTATTTTATACATACAATTTTAAAAATTATATTTATGTAGATTGAAGATCCAGAAAACATTCCACTGACTTTAAAGAATCTTACAGGGAAATCATTTCTATTTATTGTTGGTGTTGAGAAAAAACATTTGGGGAGAGGTGGAGATCAAATTTATAGAGTTAGTCAATTGGTTACTAAACTTGAATTGATCAAGGAATACAATAACACATATTCGTCACAGGTAAAAAAATAATTGATTAACAGTTTTATATTACATGTCAAATTAGATCAGACTCTATTTTATTTATTTTTAATTACTTTTTGTAGGATCAATCAATGTTAACCAATAGTGACTACGAAGATGATTCAATGAATTTTCAATCATCAACACCTCTTTCGAAAAGGAAGGATCATTCTCCAACTTGCAATGGTGTTTCACAAGACAACACTTCTACATCAAGACTCAATTCATTCAAAAAAATCAAGATGGAGAAACTTTAAATGTCTTTTTAAGATGTATTTCTTACTACACTACAACTTTTGGAGTTTTTTGGGTTGTTATTTTATTTCTTTTTATTTTGATTAATTTCAAATTTCAAATTTTAATTTTATTTCTTACTACACTACAACTTTTGGAGTTTTTTGTTTGGTAAGTTTCTCATTTATTCATTTAGTTATTTGTTATTTCACAGTTTAAACTTTTTATATTTCCAAAATATCTTATAATATTTAATAAATAAATTTGATATTTGACTTTTATGTATTTAAATATTGATGAAACTGTTATAATCTATTATATCTGCATTAAATTTGCAATATTGTTTGTACTTTTTATTTTTCTATATATAATAATAATGATGATGCCATTATAGATTACAATGAATCCAATTAAATATTTTATTAAATAATTACCAATTATTATATATATTCATTTAACAACCATAGAATATCCTAATAATAGAATTTTAAATTTAAAAATTATATTATATTGATCTATATAATCTGTAATTTGATTTGAATATTCTGAATTTAAATTTTTAAATTTAGTTTAATGCCAATCGGTTAAATTCATTTCAATATGTATTTATATATATTAAATAAATTTACTATAATTTGATTATCACGTAAAAAATCTTTCATAACATTATAAGAAAATTGAGATTATCAACATTTTTTATATTAATATACATAAATAAATTTGGGTACCAATATAAATACTAAAAATAGGATACATCGAACATTAACTTAATCGAATCAACATTTCCTCTTTCAAATTTATCTTATTCTTATAGTTTATCACCATGGAATCAAAGAGCTTTTAATCTATGTCTTCTTCTCCATCTTAGAAAAGAATTAGTTGTTATCCAACTTGCTTTGATATTATGCTGTCTAGAAACATTAATTCTAAAACAGGTCTGGTGTTTGGGACACAACTACGCATTACTAAGATAACCATAACATCAATCGAAGCTATAATTATTTCTGGGAATAGAATTGGTGATAAAGTGCTACTTACAAAATCAAACAAACTCTTTCAGTCAATTGTTAAGATTCCATGATCGAATACTTTGAAGACTCAAGCTTATTTTCTTAGGTTATATTTATTTTGTGGTTATTTAATATAATAAAAGTGTTGTTATTGGTTTGATTGCATATGTATTTGTTGAGGAATAATAACACTACCTTTACATGGTATAGTTAATACTTATTTTCATTAAGAACATCAAAATAGTTCTTAACAGCTGTTCAAAATTAGGTTATTGTTGAGTTACCTACAATCAAAATAAGACTTGATTTCATCCACATCTTCTTTGTCTAAATCAATCTCAGGATCTTCATATGGTGTCCCATTACCAACACCATTGTCATTAGATCTCTTTAGACCAAATGTTATTCTATCATGTCCCTTATGAATGTACTTAAATAAGTACTTCACTGCAGATGACTAGTTACACCACTCGACATTGATATGAGCTCTATATCAAACTGACAAAAATCTATTATGAGAAACCAGATACCTATTATCACACTTGAAATCATTTTTCACAACAAATCTATTATATAAAGCTCATATGAATAGGTATTCTTATTTTGTTTATTTAATTTTTATTTATCTTCTTACAATTATAATAAAACAAAGTAATAATATGTTGTAAATGATAATTTGCATGTCCAATTATATTTTAAAATTTGATTACATGTTAAATTACAATTTTAATATTTATATTATGAATCAAAAAAAGTATATGGTAGAAATAACCGGAACTTTTTTTATATCATCCAAATATTTTGTATTAATTATCATCTACGTTTCGTTTATAAAAGGATAGTATACTTATTTGAAATATATTTTGTTGCAAAGATATGGTAAATAATCAATATAATATCAACTCCTGATTTTCCTTTATTAATTTCTCTTACTATATTTTCTGTACATTATTATTATTTATAATAGACCTAAAATGATTTGAATAATACACAATAAGAAAGTATATTTATGAATATAAATAAGAATGTACGCAATATATAGAATATTCTTTTTATATTTCTCTAATATTATCATTCTATTAAATACATATAGTTTGAAGACGATAAATACACATCCCATGATTATAAATATGTTTATGTTCTTCATTTTACATGTACACCTCTTTTTGTAAGTTATATATAACCTACGAACTGTTAACTATGCAAACTACATATTAATGTGTAAAAATTGCATACCTAAAACTAACAACGATTATTTATTAACATTAATATATATTTAATCTAAAAAATAGTACCCAAGTAATAATTATATATAATTTGAGAAAAATATAACATGCAAAATAAACATCACAACACATAAAAATTATAAGAGAAATATACATTACATTAATCCATCTATTAAATCAAAATCAATTCATATATTAGACCTGTATAAAAATACGGGTTACAAATAAGTTTAAATAACCTTATACAACAAAGATTTCATAAAAATATAATACCGTGCAACCGCACGGGACATCATTTAGTACTAGAAATAAGCACATTACCTTTAGTTCTCATTACCGAAAATTTCTTCACTATTGTGGTTCATTTCTCAAACTACTCTATGGTTTCTAGGTATTTAATATTACTATTCTTATTATTTGATTGTTATTAAATTTATGTTATTGTTATTTTATTACATAAAACTAACCCACTTTTTAATTTTGCACTTTAGTTAAAAAGCTTTACCCTCTTAAAATTTCTATCAATTATAGAATAAAAAGACCAAGTTTTTAAAAGTATATTCTTGATGAGAGACATGTATCCAAAATTCAAAATGGTGTTTGAATCGACACTTCACATAAGTTTTTCTAAATAATTTATTGAAACTAAATTTCTTTTCGGTGAACAATTTGGTAATATCGTGATATTTCTAGATCAAAGTGAACTATGGACCATGTTGGTGATGAATTCAATACACCTAATATTTAATTATTGTTGAATCTTTCTTTTTTTGGTTATTCCATATGTTGTAAATTTTTTTTATCTAAATATACTGTAATCTTTGCTTCTCTCATAACTATGAACTCTTTTTTATTTCAATTATATTATATTAAATATTTCGATAATACATTATTTATAATGTAATAATCGAGAATATAATTATTCTCATAGCTACAAATATGTAATTGGTAAAAGAATATTAATTTCAAATTTTAATACCAAAGTTATATTCAGTTCAAAGATGTGGAATTATTTTAAACTAATGACAATAAGATAATTCGTTTAGTACTTTACTCTAATACATAATAATCATAGGATCAATAAAGAAATAAATATATATATATATAGCTCAATATTTATTTGATTGTTTTGCTTTCATTATCTTAAAGTAAATCGAAATCGCAAGTGGCATTTAACCTAGTGGAAAGTGATAAATATACTAAAGGCAGACACACTTGCATGTCTCCAGATCGAGTCCTGTTGCCTGCATTATGCAGGAACTTGGCTAATGGACCGGCCAGTTGTGGTCCAATGTTGACAAAAAAGAAAAAGTAAATCGAAATCTATTTGCATTGATAATATATATCTTTCTAAGCTATATTATTTATTATATAGTTGATTTAGAAAATACTTAAACTGATAGTCCAAATTTTATAGATTACGAAAAATTTGTATTTATGATAATATGTATTTCTATGATTTATGTATTTATATTAATAAATGATATCCAAAATTACAGTAACTATTCAATAACAGAAGTACATTAAAATTAAATTGAGCACAATAATTTAGCAAAATTAATAAAGGATTCATTTATTTAAGATTTTATGAACACAATATATAAGTTTGAACTGATGACAATATATAAGTTTTTATTTTGATCTTCTTATTTTCATTATATATAATGGCTGACACTCTTCATTCTCGGACTCTACATGACTAATGTAATTATTATTTGATACTTTTTTTAATTGCTACCAACAACCTATGTAGCAATCCTCTATATAATGATTGTTACTTAAATATTTTGATCATTACTAGGCATCTTCTTTGATAGGTACTAGAGAGATATTGGATGAATCGGCTAAGGGTGGTTTTGAGACACCACATTCAAAGAGAAATGATGAAGGTGCTAATGTGATCCTCCCTAGGATAGAGCTCTGAAAATCGTGGCTAAAGTGCTCAGAATCAAATGAAACTTGAGCAGCCGGTAGATTGGAGTGTGAGAAACACGGTGATGAGTTTTGAGCGGATTTGATTGAGGGGTTTATGAGATACGATAGCAAATTCTTTGTGAGGCAATAGAACTGATGGATTGATGAAGTAAAAAGCGTGATGGTGATTAGATAGTAGGGATTCAAATTTACAACGTGTTATGAAATCCCGGATTCGAAGAACGTGTTCAAAGAATCAGAAATTGAGAGAAGAACTTTTTTCAGAAAAAAGTGTTTGCAATCATTCAACTCTCAAATTTACAGCAACGTTCTTGGGTTTAAATATAACCCTAAGAACAAAACAACATGTAGTTTTAAACAAAACAACATGTAGTTCTAAACAAAAACAACATGTAGTCTGAAACTTAAATAAAAACAAAGAAGCGTCCCACTAATTGGTGCACTTCTAGATAAACTAAGTACAAAGTCATAATGACTTGTACATTATTACCCTATGGTAAAGACTCCTAAGCAACTCAACGTAGTGATTCATCTGACTCATTAAAACCTATGCTGAGAAAATCCAATTGGGACAAAACTCAACTACGGAAAAAAGAGTACAGACTTCTCACCTTAAGTTACTTAGTTATCATTACTGGATGAAGTCTCCAAAGTGTATATGTTTAAGACTTGCATAGCTGGTGGCGAGAACGATCCTTCAGCAATGAGCAAGTGAACTTCCTTAGCCAACTCATTAGCTCTCGAATGTGTGATTGGTCCTACCAGCTCCGGTTCCTTAGCTTCTGTACTGGTCACGATCACATCATGTGCCCAACTAGATAGTGATTCTAATGATTTTTCTAGCACAACAAAAAGGTTGAAGCTTAAGAAGATCGAGATAGAGAAGCATTGCGCATTAAAGATTATTCCGTTTTAAACTTTTAAGTACTTTAAATTTTTTATTATTTATTATGCAGACTATTATGGTTATTTTACAATTATTTCATGCTATATATATGACAATTTTTAATTGTATTTAAAATTATATTTTATTTTGATTACTTTATTTCATGTTCTTGCGTTTTTAACATATATTAAAGAATTACTATTTCCTTATATATATATTATATTATTACTAATTTAAAATCATTGTTATATATTTCAACATATGTAATATAATTTTAAAATAAAACACTACATTATTATATTTTTCATCATTAATATTAGTAATAGCTATTGTAATATTTAGTTACTTAATTATATGTGAATCCTTGTCATAAAACAAATTGTTAATATATAAATAGATTATAATAAAGAAAAGATATATGAGTTATTGAATTCCGTTATATTTTCAAATTAAAATATCTAAAATATATAATAGATGATTATATTGTGTATTAAGCTTAGTTTGTAAGGTCAAAATTTTCTACGTATATCCTCTATATAATAAAAGGTAACTTTTTAGAAGAAAAAAAAACTTTAGGATGATGTGGGATATTACATCCTATATTATTGGAGATAAGTCTTTTGTTTAGAGAATGTAAAAAATTAATTTTGGAAAATACACAAACAAATGACATTTATTATTGTTCTCAACTTATATGTTAAGTGTATCTTTAATAATCTATTATTACAAATTTATTGTTTACAATCTAGTATAATTATCGATTTAATTAAAGAAAATATATGAAACCATTTATCTGTACAATGCCATTCAAAATTTATATTTGTGATCATGTAAATGTCCTATTAATTTGATTAGAGGATTTGTTGGATGCATATTAATTTTAAACGAATTTATATTCCTTTAAATATTTAAATTAGAAACAAATTGATTTTTATTGATTCCAAAAATCCTAATACACAATACTATATATATATATATATGTATATTAATTTTAGGTCACAAGTATCATAAATCTTTTTACAATTGTCATTTAATTCTCACAATCTTCTTTTATAGTTTCTAGGAAAAGAATTATACTTTTCTTATTCTGTATATTTTGTTTGATATTAATTTCATATTATTATTTTTTTGTTTAATCATACAACTAACAACAAATATCCTTTAGTCCAGTGACTGGTGGTAAGTCACTATAGGCAGGCGCACATGCACCATCAAGGATCGAATCCCATCATATACGAGATTTATGTAGGAATTAGGCTAATGGACCGGCCATTATGACCCAATATTAATATTGTCGTTGACAAAAAAAATCATACAACTAACACACCATTTTATTTTTTGCAGATTAGCTAATAAAATTTATTCCCTTGCTGTTTATACTGACTATAAAAGAAGTAGACTAAGTTCGTTTATGTACAGTATTATGTTGATGAGAGACATGGACGCAAGATCCAGAATTTTGTATGATACAACGCTTCACATCTTATAAATGTCAA
Source organism: Lepidium aucheri (assembly GCA_900406435.1). Taxonomy (NCBI): domain Eukaryota; kingdom Viridiplantae; phylum Streptophyta; class Magnoliopsida; order Brassicales; family Brassicaceae; genus Lepidium; species Lepidium aucheri. Next base: position 25,146 of record OVBA01001904.1, read on the forward strand.
AAAGATGTATTGAAGCTAGAATACTTTATGGTGGACGAATTGGTGATATTGTGGTATTCTATTATCTAAATGAACTATACAATTGGTGTGTCTGTTTGTAGTGGTGAGTTTAAAATATATAATATTTAATTTATGTTGAATCTTTTGTTTTTCAATGAATGTAATCTTTAACTTTTCATATAAACTATGGACTCTTTTGCTCTCATATATTATATAAATTCTTTTTCTATTACATGTTTTCTAATGTAATAACCCAAAAATATAACATAAACATTCATCTAATTGTTAAGCAAATAGTAATTTATAAATGACAAATTATATTTTGTTAATGAGAAAGAATTATTGTAAACTAAATTTGAAATACATTTACAACCATATAATCAAAATTGTTTACTACCATATAACAATGACATTTAATATCAAAATATAAAATTTATTCGTTATTATTTGATCAATCTATAATAAATAGATTCTAATAATTTGAATTTGTGTATAGTATTCATTACTCTAATGCAGAAATTCAAAATAAATTTACAACCATGCAATTAGAATTGTTTATTATAATTATAAAAACAAAGTATATATGATTTTGGTAGAGATTCATATAGTAATTGATGTTTACTACAATTATATAAACATATAATTTACATTTACATTGATTATATAATTAATTTTTTTTGTCAACATAATTAATTTAGTTATAGTATTTAGGATTAGCAATTACTTTAGTTATTCAAAAACTATAGAATTTACAAAAAAGGAATTTGAAATTTATTTAAATTGATTATATCACTATAATGTAGCTATAATAATTAAAATTAGCATTTAATTCAGTTTTTTCTTAAGCAATTGCAAACCTGAATAAATATATGGTTCAAGATTTATTTGATTGATTACATTTACAACCATATAATCAGAATTTTTTACTACCACATAACAAATGACATTTAATATAAACAAAAACAATTTATTTGTTATTATTTGATATATCTATAATAAATAGATTATATTAATCTAATTCAGTTTATAATATTCATTACTATAACACAGAAATTCAAAATAAATTTACAACCATATAATCAGAATTATTTATTATAATTATAAAAACGAAGTACATATTTTGGTAGAGATTCACATAATAGTTGATGTTTACTACAATTATAGAAACATAAAATTTACATTTACATCGATTACATAATAAATTTAGTTATAATATTTAGGATTAGCTTTGAATTTGGTTTATCCGAAAACTATACAATTTACAAAAACGAATTTGAAATCTATTTAGATTGATTATAGTAAACTTACCATTAATTTTTAGTTTTTTTGTAAATGATTAAAAACTTGAAAAAAGATATGGTTAGTGATTTATATATTCGGATATTAAATACTTTTTACCTTTTAAATCATCCTTACATAAAAGTATCGTCGGTATTATTTAAAGATGTATTTATTTAATTATTAATGAAATGAAATAAAAAACACTTGATATTTTTACTCAAATAATATTAAATATTATAGATTTGTAAACAAATATTTCAAATATATATATATATATATATGTACGAACAAAAATTAATATTTAGTGTAACACTTATAAAAAACTATTCATAATTGTTCCATTCCTAGACATAAATTAACATATTTTAGAATATTCAATAATTATATTTGAAATTTTACATTAAATAAATATATTTTTCATAAAAGTATTACAGCAAGATTTCATAAAAATCAATTACTTACCAATGATTTAAATTTTGAATATTTTTTATTGACCAATATAGAAAGAGAAACTACTAAAAATGCCCCTTTCAAAGTGTTTTTTTCAAAACATACCCTCTAATGACTATTTCTCTCTCCCAATTTTCAAAAGAAACGGTAGGTTTTGAAAAGAGTACATGCCAATAGGGGTATTTTTGAAAATCTCCCATATAGAAACCACATTCAACATTAAATTTTTTTAAAAAATTACAATAAATATTGTTAGTAAAAGATATTTTTAACCAACTTTCCTAAATATATTAATCAATGTTTTAAATTTCAAAATAATATTTGAGATATAATATTGAACCAACAATCATAAATTATATCAACGAATATTGTCTATTGTCTGGATTCATGTCATATTTATTTCAAATATCTAATTATTATTTCTTTCCATCAATTAAAGAACATAATTTTTGAAATAAAAAACTGGTTTAAGTTACCTTAAAAATCAATTATTCTGAACACGAGTCTAACTAACAACCTAAATAAACACGACTATAAAAATCTAAATAAACATGAGTCTAAAAATTTAAAAGAACAGGAGTCTAAAAATCTAAATGAATATGGATCTAAAAATTTAAATGAACACGGGTATAAGAACCCAAAATGAATATGAATCTAAGAACTTAAATGGAGACACATCTAAAAATTTAAATGAACAAAAATCTAAAAACTTAGATAATACGTGTCTAAGAATCTAAATAAATATGCGTTAACAAATCTAAATAACAATATTGCTTGAATTCCTGTTATATTCATCTCAAAATATAACAATACACTTATATAATTCTTTTAAATTTTGAGTATTTTAGATTTTGTTATTTCATATGTACTAAAAATTATAAATCTATGACAAATAAACAAACCTTAAATTTAAAAGATAAACAAACATGAGTTTAACCATCTAAATGAACACGGGTTAAAAATCTACATAAACATAGGTCTAAGAACTTAAATGAACATGGATATAAAAATTGAAATGAACATACACAAATCTACAAACCTAAATAAGCTCGTGTCACCTAAATGAACATAAGTCAAAGTAAATTATAAAGTGCATCAAAACATTAATAAACACGAATCCAAAAAATATATTTTGTGCATAATACGAATCATCATTATAGAATAATCTTTAGTATATTAAGTATATATAAAAATAATAAATTCCATATACAAATCAAACCATAAAATAAATAGAAGGCAAACAAATATCACATATATAAATATTATAGAAAATATAAATAACTATAAACTTATATTTATTTTGCATAACAAATTATCCCGTACACCGAATGGGTAATAATCTAGTACTAAATAAGATGAAACATAAATTTATGTATGGTTAATGAGGGATATTGATTAAAAAATTTGGTAAGAGTATTAAATAGTTTAATGTATTTGTTATCAAAATTAGCTTTTAAGGAACAATTAAATGATTTATATGCCTAATGGTATATACGAATATTATTTAATTGTTTGTAAAACTTTTAAAATATCATAGATATGTTTAAGCTAATAGATTAGATACTATTGTCGATTTGTGGTTTATTATCATATTAATTCGAATCTTTATTTTCTACTATGTGGTTTAAAAATAACCATATTTAGAATGTATTGAGATATTTTAGGAACATTTGAAAGAAGAAAATATGGTGCATTTAATAGAATTATAATTAAGGATAATATAAATTACATATTCTTAGGAAAAAATTTGTTTTCAATTATTGGATGGTAAGATTTTGAATTTATGGATATCTACTATTTCTGAAATTTGTTTTCTATTATGTGATTATTATATATGATATTGTGAGATATAAAAATATATTAAAGGAATATACATTTCAGAAATCTATTTCTCAAATTTCATGAAGTATACATATATGATATAATTCTATAGTCTTTAAATTTATGAGATATATAATAACATATTAAAAATATATAAATTTTATGTAAATTCGTTCAATATTAAATGAGATATATAATTATAGATGATAGTTCGAACTTTTATAAAATATTATATTATAATATAATATTTTTTAAGATGTAATATTTTGTGATACTTTAATAATGAAAAAATATTTATTGATAACGAAATAAATGGATATATTAAATAAGGAAGTTAAAAATTATTTTAGGAATTTAGGAAATAATTAAAGAATATTCTGAATAGAGTATGTATATATATTTTTATTTTCATAAACGTAACAAACTTATATTTTTTCGGAAATCTATATAGATGTAACAAAATTATATATTCGAATATATATATATATATATATATATATGTATGTATATATCTTATATATTAAAGCCGGAGACACTTTCATTTTGACCGTGTTATAAACTTTAGAATCAAATTAACATATACTCCCTCCGTTTCATGATATAAGTTGTTTTAGAAGATTTTTTGTTTCAAAATATAAGTTATTTTACAAAACCAAGACAAAAAGTAAACTAAAAGTTAAAATAAACTAATTTTTTATTTAAAAAATTATTTTTCTTTCTTTTTCTTAATTAAATGCTAAGATAAAGTGGTGAACTTTTTATGCAAGTGGCCTTTAGTCCAGAGTCCCATCGCCTTAATTATGCAGGAACTTGGCTAATGGGCCGGCCAGTTGTGGCCCAATATTGTTGACAAAAAAAAAAAGTGGTGAACTTTTTATTGAGAAAACAAAAAGCAAAAAATTTCTTAATAGTTGTGCATTCAAGCAAAACAACTTATAAAAAGAAAAAAGGGATTATTTTATAACAACCCTTCAAAATAGGCATAAGGTAGGTTTTGTTAAATACTTATATATAAAAATTAGAAATTAATAAATATTTTTTAAAAAATAATATAAATATATTGGTTACAAATTCGGTTCTTGATTCGGTTCGGGTTTGGATTTAGATTTGATTTTCCGGATACATTGATTTAAGACCCATTTATGGTGTTTTTATGGGTTTGGTTCCTCTAATTCACTGTTTTGATTCTTTTTCTTGTCAACAATTGGATCGACAAGGCTCGATCCATAGTCTAGTCCACACCCTAAAATTCTTTTTTAATTCTACTAGTGTAGTGGGGAGGAATCGAACTCCGGTGCCCTGAATTATTAGCTGGATCATCCTAACCACCAGATTGAGAGTAACTCGGCATGTTTTGATTCTTTTGATTTAAAATTTACTCATATATTTTTATTTTTTGGATATGATCTGGTATGGTATAAATCGAGTTGGGGTATAGAGGTATTTTTATATAAAATTTTAAGATTAAATAATAATAATAATAATAATAATAATAATAAAAACTCTAGAAAGCTGAAATTTGGTTTTTGATTTAGTTTTGGTTCGGGTTTGGGCTTAGATTTTTTGATATATAGATTTAGGACTCATTTGAGTATTTTGTCGGATGGTTCCTCTAATATATATCAACTTTGGTTCGGGTTCCAGTCATTGAATCAACATCTTAAAAATAATATTCCAAAATATCAGCACGAATCTAACAACATAAATGTATAAAAAATTTCAAAAAAATATCATGTTATAACACGAGTATAATCGTAGTTATGAATATAAAAATAATAACATTTTCTCTAGTAACAAACTTTATAAGTCGAAAACTAAAAATTTAAGACATGAATTAATATTGTGTTTTCAAAAAGTTGCATTAGATGAAATGAACCAAAAGACAAATGAATAGTAAACCGGAAACCAAAACCAGATTCGGTTCAGTTAGTTGTCGAATCATTTTCGGCATAAAGTCACCGACTCGTTACTGTAACATTACACCTTCCAACTCTTCTTCGTCTTCTTCGTATTTTTCTGATGCAAATGCAATTCAGAATCATTGCGTGTGACAACACGGTGCCGTTTGGTATCTAGTCTGCTCTCTTTTCTTAAGGGGCATTGAATAAAATGGCGAATTGGATCTCGTCGAAGCTCAAAGCCGCCGAAACAATTCTTCAACAGGTAAGAGACATGAATCTCATTACTCATTCTGCTTGTTAAGCGGAGAAAAAAATCGATAGATATCCAATTTGGAATTTCGCTGGGTTATCGTTCGATCCTCATGGTTTGGATGGTTTCGTTGGGACCCTCTGATTCTTTCATTTGAAAATCTCCTCCCAAATCGATGTTTTGGTTTCCTAGAAATGGGAAACTGCTCAGCGGAATTTTTCTCTTACGGAAGTATTTATCTTCTTCTTGTATTACGATCTTCATCTGAAATGGACGTGGTCTCAGCTTGGACTAAACTTAATCAGTTTGCAATGTTGTTTGTTACACCCTCTGGTTATTGAAATGTCTCGAGAACCAAACACCAATTTCTGAGCGTTGCATTCTCGTCACATATATTATACTTCAGTCTAATTTTCATGATTTCGTAGTTCGAAGTTTATGTATTCACTTGTTCTTATATATTTCAGTTGAGTGGATAACTTAGATTTCACATTAGTTTGAACTTAAGTGATCTTAGTTACTATAGACTGTTTTTTAAGTATTGGAACTTGAAAAATGATTAAAATATTTAGTAGGCTATGGATTTTTGAATTCTAACTGGGGATCATGTAAAATTGTGCTTTCAGCTCGATCAGCAGGCAGCAGAGTCTCTACGGAAAGATGATAAGTCTGAGACTCATGACGAGGTGTTTGAGACCTCTCCAAAATCTGGAAGTAGTCCTGTTTCTTTGAAAGATCAGTTGAGGAAGAAAACATATGATGGTAGTAGTGATTACGGCGGTGAATCTCAGAGAAATTCAATTGAGCAAAAACCTAGCTACTTAAGTAGCAGTAGAAAATTACGTAAACCAGATCAATCCCAAGAAAGGATAAGTTCACCGTCACAAAGTTTGACACAAGAAAAAACTACACTCACTGACAATGACTGGACAGAACTTCTGAGTACACCTAATCAGGGGACCAGCACTTCTAAGCCTCGTACTCCCAGAGGAACATCTGTGATTCGGGGATTAAAGAAGGATGGAAAAAGGCATGGGAATTTGGGGAAAATTCCTTTGGTATCTGATGGAAAGAAGAATGAGAATAGTAGTGGTTATTTGGTTACTTCCAGAGATAGGCCACAAAAGCAGCAGGATAAAGAACCAAAGGACAAGGAAGTGTCTAGCCCTTCTCATGCCGGCATTGGAAACAAGGATGCTTCTCGAGATATGTTTTTGAAGTCGACTCATGAAGAGAGTGAGAAGGATGTCAATGCTAAGCCATCTACCCTGGATGACTCCACAAGGTTGGCCAATGAGACTATCCCTAGGGAAACATTACCAAGTGTAGGGAAAACGGATGGTCGTGAACCCAGAAGAAGTGCTGTATTGGAAAAGCAGGTAAGAGGAATGGGCTTGCGGAGCAATGTTTCTGATGGTCTAAAGAGGAAAGATTCTTCCTTGTCAAGTGAGGAGTCTGAATCAGATTATGACTCCGATTCGAGCACTGACTCTGAGAGAGAGCGTCAGAAGGAGGACCGTAGGAGAAGAAGAGAGAAAATTTTCGCTGAAAAAGTTGCAATAAAAGCTGTAGCAGTCATCAAAGAGCGAGAGAATATGGTAGCAAGGCTTGAGGGTGAAAAACAAAGTTTGGAAAAAATAGTCGAGGAACGAGCTAAACAACAGGCGCAAGAGGTATCAAACTTTACAACTTTATTTCTTGCAATGATGAAGGTTGTAGAGATTTAACAGTTATACTTTATTTTATGTTTAGGCTGACAAACTGCATGCATCACACTTGATTCAAATTAAGAAATGACATGCTTATTATTGTTGACACTAGGTAAACACTAATTGTACCCTTGGGACTGAAATCCAAATATCACTATGAATATGATACAAGCTGCTGCGAACACCTAGAATATGATTTGATATTGTATTACTCAAGTTAGATTATGTATATATGCTCTGTTTGTCCTTGTTCGTGGTTTGTTTAGGCTGCTGAGTTGCAAACAAACATGATGGAAACACTGGAAGCTGCTGACCTTGAAAAACAAAAGCATAACAATACAAGAATGGAGGTTCTTGCACGCTTGGCCGGATTAGAGGTATTAATCGCGTAATTTGTTTTCCTACTGTTGAAATTGCTCTTCGTATCACTTATTAATGGAGCAAGATAATTTAAAAAGTGGAATGTTTTAGGCTGCAAACGCTGAACTTACAAGATCACTTGCCGCTGGGCAGAAGAAACTTGAGACTCAGGTACAAAGATCACATCATATAATTTTGTGTGTTGGTTTGGTCGACTTAGCTGGAACTAAAGAATAGTAAAGGTAAAAGCTAATGTTCATTGTTCTTACGGAGATGTAAATCTTCTGAGGCTAAGGAAGTTTTGATCAGTACCTAATTAATGTTTTTGAGTCCAAATATCTATACCTGCATACTAATCTTTTTCTACTCTGTTCTTACCAGATAGATCAGGTAGCAGTACTTCGACAAGAAGTTGAGCTTAAAGAGTCTGCTCTTGAAGGTATAGTTACTGATTCGTATTAAAGAGACCTCTCTTATAGAAAGCTTCCTCTACTTTAAATAGACTTTGTTTTACTGCTCAGTCATTTGGCAAATTTTTCTAAAGAAATTGTCTTTGTCATGTAGAACTGAAGCGAAACACTTTTAGTATTGGGGGAAGCGGAACAATTCTGAAACAGGTGACTCTCACTTTGTTTCTTTTTCTTCAATTCCAGCATGGACATCTTTCTCAATGTGGTCTCAGAATCATGCTGTTTGATGTGGGCTATGTAGTTAGATGCTTCCAGAGGAGACTTATTTGAACAGCAGATGCTTGAAGCAGAGATTTCCTTGCTGACTGATAAAAATGGGCGGTTACAAGATAAGGTTTGCTTCCACAGTTGTCCGTTAGACTCATTTTGTTAGGTTTCGTGTGGAATTATTCCTAATTCTTCATGAAAGTCTGAAAATTCCATATATTTGATATAAAGCTTTTGGGCTATGTTTCCCTCAAGGTTGTATATGAGAGACATGTTCTCACTATTCTTTCTTTCATTTCTCATTTCTTGTTTGTTATTCCTTGTCAAAATTCTAGGCAAATAAGTTGGAGGAAGACATAGAAATGATGAGAAAGGAACTCGAAGAACCAACTGAAGTGGAAATTGAACTGAAACGAAGACTTGACCAGCTAACTGACCATCTTATTCAAAAACAATCCCAGGTATATGAACACTTCAAATAGATAGATACATGCAGACAAAATTTGAACTTCCAAACTTTCTTGCCAATTATATCAGGTCGAAGCACTTTCCTCAGAGAAAGCAACCATATCGTTTAGAATCGAGGTACATTGATGAATCTCACAAATTTGCTCCCAAAACAAAAATGTTTTCTTCACACAACCCAAATTTTGATTCTTTGCCAGGCCGTATCAAGGCTTATTGAAGAAAACAAAGGTATACCTGCAACCGAAACCTCAACTCAAGATCTTGAAGCAGGAGAGTGGGAACTCTCAGGATCAAAGTTTAAACCACGCTTCCAAGACCAGATCCGGTCGGGCAAGAAACATTTGGGGTGGCTAGTTATGCAACTAAATGCTATATTCATCTCAGGAACTGTCTTCTTGCGTAGAAACCCGACTGCAAAAATCTGGGCTTTGCTCTATCTGGTTTGCCTTCATCTCTGGGTATTATACATCTTACTTTCTCATTCGAATGCTTCTTCTGCAAGTGAACATAGATCAGGTGCAGTGATTTCCTTAGAGAACTTTAGTAACAGTTCCCTTCAATAGCTTTTCCTTGGAGAACGTTGCAATCATTTGTCATTTTCCTTACGACAATTTTTGACGAATCTTATTGTATTCTCAATCAATGTATCAATCACTTTTCACAATGTTGGAAAGATAAATGGGAATCTATACAAAAAGAGAGTTTGATCGTGAATGAAGATCAAAATGGTGATAGGGTTTTGCAAAAACACAGTAATTATCTCTCTCAGTCAATAATCTTCTGGCTCTTTTTCTTCGAGTCTCCTCTATCCCTTGCGCGTAAAGAAAATGCAAAAGAACTCATAAATTTTTTCGTTTCTTTGGTCATAGTATTCATAAATGCATAACACAAATTAGTAAAGGTTACATAAAGGTGAATTCATATTCGGGAGACTCACCAAACTGCAGTTCCTTGAGGGAGATTCCGGCTATACAACGGAAACTCAAAGAAAAAGACTGTTTTGCACCATTTTGGTAAGTATCCATACACTTCTCGCGGTAACAAAATCAGAGGACTGTAAAACCAATATCAAAGATCCAAATTGAAAAAGGGAAAAACTTAGCTCTTATTAGACTTTTTGATGGCCCATTCAAGTGTTGTAAAGAACTTATATCATACCTAGTTGTCTTCTTATAGTGTCTATAAGCTCCCAAGTTACCATATTTTTTGTCTGCAGATGCCTGTATTTATATACAACAAGAATGTTGACTTCTGCTGTGTGAATCAGAAATATTGAAGAGAGAGAGAGTGAGAGAGAGAACCTCAAGTAATGGTATGCCGCTAACGAAGAAAAGTAGCAAAGTGAGAAAGACTGGTCCTGATATGACAAGGTACTCGGGACCTTTTAGCACAGGCAATGCAGCCACATATATGCCCCACCAGAGTAGCATCTGAAATTTATATTTACACCCAATCAGTTTTTTTTGTTGGGATTTTCTCCATATTCATACAAAACCGATACATGAACTGATCAAGGTCTCTTTGAGCAATACTAACCTCACCAAAGTAATTTGGATGGCGTGAATACTTCCACACACCAACATCGCACCATCTTCCTTTGTTTTCTGGACAATTCTTAAAAGATAGCTTTTGTTGATCAGCCAGAGCTTCAATCACGAACCCAGCAACCCACATTGTCCAACCTATAACATCTGCCGGCTGAAACAATTTTCCACCGTTGCTTGCATTAACAAAGGTAACAGGTAAACTAACTGTCCAAACCCACACTGCCTGAGAGGGAAAAAGGAAGAAAAAACCGATCTGATGTTAGATCACAAGCAACCAACTTCACAGAGCTACTTTCTTGTCTATCTATCTTCTAAAGATGAGGAAAAACCAACAGCTAACCTGAAGAGTCCAAAAGACTACTAGCTTCCCCACGTTTCCACGCATTTCATCGAAACGTCGATCTTCACCCCATTGCAAAATCCTAATCACAAATAAGATGCAATAAATACATCAGACATGACAAGAAAACTTCACTCACTGTTATGTGTATGTTTCTGTTTCTCACACAATATTTGTAGATGCATCAAAACTAAGCAGCTAATGAAACATGGTGCAGAGCATAATGATCAATAAAGAGTGGATATCAAGTAAGGTACAAAACCTCATTAGGAGGAAGAGTCCCAGACGAAGTCCCCAAATGACTACTAGCACAGTCAAGACAACCTGGGAGATTAAGAAATTGAGAGTCAATTATAGAGAAGAACTCAATGGATCACCACGAGTTAACTCAAGAACGCTGAGAAGGGTCATTTTACCTGACGAAAATGCCATGTCCGTTTAAGAACCAGAGTCAACACAGCAAGTATGACAAAATTGGTACTTCCTGAAAACATTTTTGAGTCATACAATTATGTTAGCAAAAATGAAGGAAATGAGAAACTTTATACATTCGTTATCATCGCAATCGAAGTGTTATATATAATTTTACAGAGCCCAAAACCAAATACACAATTTGATCATCGTACCAGCAAAGTCTGTAACTTGGTCAAATTTGAAAACAGCTGTGATTACGAAGAATATGAATTGATAAGCCACCTGCAAAAATAATGCAAAATAAAAAAGAAAAACGCTAAATTGGGAAAGACCCAACTCGTGATATCTCCAAAAACGAAAAAGGACTTACGGTGACAACGGCTGTGATGGTTAGGTAATGTGAATCGATTACATTTACCATTCTCTCCGACCAGACAGTTCTCCAAACTAACAATTCGCTTCCGCCGGGAAAAAACTGTCGAAGCGATTCCTAACCCCTTTATTCCTTTTCTCGTTCACAGAATCAATCAAGCCCAGAAATTTAATATCATTAGTTAGACTCATTCATCAAAGTCGCAAAGACACATAAACCACATAAATACATTTCAGTGATTTTTATATATATTATTTATTAAAATTTTTTTTTTTAAGAAAAAATCAATCTGAACGATCGGCTTTTACATTTTGATCCGGTTTAGGTCGGTTTAATCATCGACCCCAAAAGAAAAATTCAGAAATTTACACCATAGTGTGCCCTCAATATACAACTCAAGCAGGTGCGATAGAGACTCTACCGATCTCAACTATATACTCCAGCGACGCATTGGACGGTATTTGCAAACCGGAATCCAATTCAGCACCATCTTCTGCAAATCCTAAGGATGGTGGTACGATCACTCTACGTTTACCTCCAGCCTTCATGGACCTTAGAATATGGTGAATGCCTTCACACAATCCTTTGCTATATGTTTTTGAACCCAGCACAAGTGCCAATGGCTTTTTCTTGTCCTTGCTTTCAAATGTGTCCACGAATACTTGTCCGGTTCCTTGCACTTGACCTTTTAGATCAATCACAACCAAGTCTCCTGGCCTTGGTATCGCTCCTCCTCCAACCCGTAGATCATAGTACCTGCACCGGTTCGATTCCAACAAGAGCAATGTGTTGTTGTGAATGTCTGATATTCTACAATACGTAAGGAAATGAGACACATTGCTACATCAATGGCTTAAAAAGCTCACTCATAATACTAAAAAGGGGCACAGCGAAAACATAGATGGTAAATATGGTGATTGGTGAGTAAGAGAGGCACACAAGAAAAATAAAGCAGACTCATAGCTCCATGTTAAGGGAAAGTGTTTTGTTCATATAAAATTTAAGCAGGAAAAGTATATACATAGAAATAGAACAGTCAACAAATTAAGTACCTTATGCCATTGGGCAATACAATCTCTTTCACATCTTCTACATCTCTGCAAACCCCACAAAAGAAAGAGCTTGAGATAACATATCGATATAGAATCCAAGTGATGGAGGTTTTGAGGCTAGGGAGGGAGGAAGATGTGAATATGAAAACCTGGAGTTAGCTGCTTCCCGAGAAACCTCCATACGTGTCTTAATCTGCTCGGAAACGACACCGAAAGCCAGAAATCCAGCCCAAGCAAGACCCGCGCCAAGTCCGAACCGCCGCGTCAAGGAAGAAGCCACCCAATCCGTCGAATCGACGGTTTTCTTCCTTCTCTGTTGCGATGACAGCGGTTGAGACGGAGGAGAAGAATCAGGTTCCGGCGGATTAGAAGGAGAGGCGCAACACTGCTGGTACGGTGCCCTTTTGGTGAACGGCTGTGAGACTGAGAGGAAAGGAGTCGTAGCAGTCGTCAATAGCTTCGCCATTTTTAGGAGTTATTAGAGCAACGGATCAATAGCTTAAGGGCTCCTTACTACTCTTCTAATTTTCTGATGATTTTTTTAATTCACTAAAAAAATAAAACTCATGTTCCAACTTGAATTTGGGCCCCAGACCCATTATCCATTTTGTATTTGGGTTGATTTCAATTAACCCGAAAGAAACCGGTCGAATAACTAACCCTAACCATCCGCACATCCCAACCGTCCCCACTCCAATCCCCACTTACCCAACCTTCTCCTCTCTTCCTCACTTTAGAACTCAGAAAACGGAAACTGCCAAAACACTCAAAATTTCCCTCTCTAATTCATCTCTCGAATCTCTCCTTCTACAATATGCCTAGAACGAAGAAGGCAGCGAGACGGATGGGATGTGGTCCTAGGATCATTGTTCAAACAAAGCCG